>WWPM01016110.1:0-13342 GCA_023279145.1 Glomeris maerens | reverse complement strand
TATCTATCCCTTCTGGTCCCGTACACAGGAAACGTACAGTATGTCCCTGTGCAGTGTCGATGCGGAGCTGGCAGTCGTTACGAACAAAGGTCCCGGGGTGTCATTTAAATAATATATGGTTTTATTCGTATACGTTAAAACACAGACAAAATACATGCAATGGTCGAACACTATAGGGTATAATTCCATATGAAATCAACAATGTTAAAAAAATGTCCCTATTTCGTCAATGGTATTGTAGTTACCCTAGTCGAAGTGACCAGAAAATGCTTCGGTAATTTTTCAGCAGTTTGAGGTGCTGTAAATCGTTCATTTTTGATACCGGAAGGCTGAAAATTTTCAGATCTATTCTATGGTCCGTTTTCTTTCAGCATATGAACTCGATAGTTACGTATAGCTTTATCTGTTTTGCTCCTATAATTCTGCAAACATGGTTCCGGAGACCTTTCGCAAACGCGATTTGCAATTCTCAAATACTTTTTCAAAAATCTAATATAAGTGTAAGGTCCAAAGTTTTTGTAATTGAAGTACCTGGACCTGGTCCTACTGTGTTTATATTTGTTCACTTCAACCGTTTTGGAGAGCATTTCTAGATTCCATAGAGCACCGGAAAATGCGAAGCTCAATAATGCCCATTTCCCAGTCACTATTTCTCAATGTGGGTCACTTTCAATTCATCTCAATTTTTGCAGGAAGTTACTACCATATGTCTTTAACAATGTGCAACTTGCTCAAATGATTGTTGAGGGCGTTGATGTATAATGATATACAAATAGGCCATTTACAACAATTTGTATTTCAAATCTGGCAAATTTATTTGAATTTGGCTGCTTCCTTATAAATGCACATTTCTTTTTACATAATTTTGACTTTCTGAACTTTCTGAATATTTATAGCAAGTAATGCTTGTTTCCCCCTTTTTTTCCTCGCCCTGTATATCATACACGTGCATAATTATTAACAGTGTTACAATTAAGTTTATTTAATGTAAATTATGTTTCGAAGTGAGAAAGTAGTATAACTATATGACGATTTAATGGAGTTCGTTTATATTCAACTACAGCGCTCTTGAACATAAACAGTAAATGCACTTTGCGTCACATTAGTTAATTAAGGAAATGGTATTACACGTTATTTTATATAGTGAAAGATGTACAGTTTATATTACTGAACATAGCTGTTTCACCTCGTGGTGACGCGTTGCTACGGCAATGGCGCATCATCAACCTTTATTGGAAGTTGATGAGGGGCAGAATGCGTCCCGCTACATCAAAACCTTGCAGTTCCTGTGCATTGGGCTTCCTTGCACGGTTTTGGATGTAACGGGATGCATTGCAGGGGAGTTCTGGAATTTCAGATAAACGGCTCTAACTTCCTTCAGATTGGTCCGATTTTATTTCTGTTTTCACTATGATGCTCACACAGGACCCCGAACACTTCTCCAATTGCAACTACCTACGTCTCTTTAATATTTAAAGGATTTGAAACTGGGATGACCTTGAAGCGTCAATTCGAGGTCACGGAAAATAGCATACACGGACGGCCCCCCATTTCATACATGGGATGCGTATGGTGTTCCATGTACTTCACTTACTCCTGCAAAGTTATGAGGGTTGGAAAATATTCATGCACCACCCGGTATAACTATAATCTACAAGTCTGATTTGTTTTGCAATAAACATTCAAGGCCTGTAAATTATGTAAGTACCTATAGTGCATTGTTCTACACAAGGCCTATATCAATTTATATATAGGAAACTAATGGATACACATGGTCTGGATCTGTACATGTCTATCGGCGAGGCACTTCTATATAGCTCAGCTATAATGCTTGCTTGATATGAGAATTAAGCATTCAAGGAGCAGAAAATCGAAACAAACTCCATTTCACGAAGTTTACTTGTAAATTACATGGGACCTAACATCCATGATATCGCTGTTCCAGCATTGGAAAGAATAGGGGAACTGGATAGCTTCTTTCCCTCAGTTCGATGCGAATTTCCCCTGCAGTAGCCGATTAATACGAAAACAAGATAAAGTTCTACAAAGGAATGTAAAAATCTGTTATTTATAGCACAATTTGATAATTTAGTTCCCAAAATATTCACAAACATGATAAATATTTATAACCGATTTTGTTATAACATCTTCCCACTGATAAGCATAGTTTCTACGCGTGTTTGCCAAACTAAACCTTGTATATTTGGCCATTTTAAATGCGTCTAGTATACCCACATCCACTGACGGGAATATATAATTAAGAAGGTGAAGGACATGAACGATATATATATATGTAAGCATCGTCTTGGAGAGTGGCATAAATGTTTTATTGCCGATTTTCTAGTTGGCGGTTGTGATAAGTACAATGAAGGGCAACCAAGCAGCTTGTCGTTAGGTGAAACCTGATGTCATACTCCCAATTTTAGGAGTCGTCGTTAAAACAAGCAAGGTGACGCATAAAACGTTTAATGCCAATAAATGCTTGCTAGAAATTCACAACGCAACCTCAAACTGTACAACGCCAATCCAAAAGCGTCTTCACCGTAAATGTTTCAACTGGCGTATTGATGTCTACGATAAATATGAATTTCTTCACGAAAAAGCAGTGAAACAAACAATCCCCATGTGTAATATCTTGTCTGTCTATGTGTATAGCTCCTGTGGACCCTCAACTTACAGAGTGCTACCTTGTGAACCTTCCAGCTATGAATTATATGTGCGTATGAAATCTGTCTAGAATCGTATACAGTGGGTTATACATTTTGTAATCCGAAATTTTTCCTAAATGGAATTACGAAATTTTCCCATAAACAGCCTCCTTCTTAGTGATGATCTCCTTCATCTCCTGTTTAATTTTCACGTGTTTCTTCTTGAGACCCAAAAGGGATTAACAAATATCCATAGATAGACACATAATATAATAATCCCCCCTCGAATAATAGTTTCCCCCGAGAAATTTTTAGAAGACCTCCGGGATCTGAATTGAGCTTTCTGATTTCGGATTACGTTTTCATATGAAGAATTGGATTCTGTGATGAAAAATATTGGAGAAATCTTCCAAATGGCACGTATGGAATTTTTGATATTTCAGATGAGTTTTTTGACTTTCCAGATGCATTTTTTGTTTGAATTTCGGCGTCGGACATCGAAAATTTCATTTCCTCCCCTCGATCCGTTCAAAATAGTAATTTCCCCGGGAAACTGAAGAAAATTCAGTTTAAGTTTCTAGCAATGCATTTCACTCCAAATTCACTATTTCCACTAGGGCAATCACGACGAAAATAAGTAGCAGCATTTCTCAATAACTTCATGCATGTGACACGTTTCGATAAAAAGAAAAAGTTTGCGAGAGAGAAACCTAATTGAAACGATGCTTCACTGGGAAAAATATTACTTTGTGTGCAAATATGTATCCTACTGGAAAGTTTATATCAATCGCAAAAAATTATTGCATTTGTGGGGGAAAAAAATGCACTGCTCCATAATGAAGCTGCGCAGTTTGATTTCTTACTTCTTCTGCTCCAATTCGTAGAAGAAACTTGAATATTGCAAAAATTTTCACGGCTATTGTTGGCCGATATTGCTTTTCGATTCTCATTTATACTGAAGATCATATGCAGTTCATTTTGCGATCGATAAAATCTACTAGGGATCTGATTATAGAGAAAATGGTTTTGTTTGCAAGTTGCGTGCTGTGCTAGACGATAAACAGGAAACCATGTTAGTTGATACCATAATGACGCAACTTTTTTGGTGATTGGAGCCATAAATAAATGTACAGGGAATTTTGTCACGTTATATTGTTCCGTGCAAACACAATCCGCAATTATGCTCAATCAGCAATAATGAAGGCTGTCTTTTCCCTTATCAAATCACACACCAAAGAAGGAAATGCAATAATATTATATAGGCGATCATTTTATACGTTCAAGTTTCGCCCTGCAGCTAATTGACATCGAGTCTCCAGAGCAGATTAAATTTGATCTCGCGTATGTATTTCAAATTATTTCTCGTTCATATTGTTTTTCACTTGCTTTGGTCATCGAAAATTTGATTTAAATTCAAATGGGCTATATGATCTATGCGGCTGCCACACAGTTATAAATGCTAAGAGGAAACTCCAGAGAGTGCATTTACATTATACTTATATTATGCTAATTAATATACTACAGCACACTCATTATAAACGCATTTTGCTGCCATACAGTCCTAGCTACTACTATTAAAGATTCAAGCATTATCGCTAATCATTCCCGTTAATTAAGATGTGCATTAATAGGATTCTAGTTATGAAAACAAGTAAAAAGCGTCCATAAATTTCATTTTTTTTGTAATGTTCGTACTTCATTTTGAAAAATAAACCGGATTATTTATATAATTTAATTAGTTGTGACTCATTTCACTAGTTTCATTGCAATTCCAAATAGCCTACTAAAGAAGAACAATGAAATGTGAACATTTGTCAAGCAATTTCAGATATATTGAACAGTCGGCTCTTTCAAATGAAGAACCCAATCTGTGCCAATGATCAATTAATTGTAGTGGTAATTCAATGAAGCAAATTAGAGGCGATCTATACAAGTAGACACAATTCAAAATGCTGTGTATTCACAATGTTTAATGGAACACCTTATTGTTGGGGCTATTTAAAGTGTACATTTGGATCAAGGTACAAGGGATTACAAACAGCTTTTCTTTTACATGTTTCTGTTGCCTCAGATGAGGGGTTTTATAACTTGTACGTTATGCTGACGGGAGAATTTATACCAAACACGTTGTATAATAAGTTAGGTTGATTGTCATAAAACCAGTAATTGCCACACTTTATCAGGTGGCGTCCTTCTCGTTTACTCGATGCACGAGTTATGGTCTGACATTCACAAGATCGGCGTTCATGGCCACCTTTTATTACAGTACCTAAACTGAACGTCTCTCGAATGGCGAATATCGGAAAACTACAATAGACTCGAGTGTATATGTATTATTATACTGCGCCATGTGCGGACAAGAGAGAGAGAGAGAAAAAAAAGAAAAGACAATTTGGCACGATCGTCACAAGCTAATATAAACAAGGGAGGAGCAGATTCTCACTTTCGGCAAATGTTTCCGGTCAGTGTGAGAAAAGCATTTGACCCATATTACATTTTTACGAAATTTGGGCCAAAGTATGAACACATTTTTGCCTAAAGTCCCACCGAAATCTCGTAATTTTACGTATTACTTTTTCCGAGTTATTACAGTTACGAAAGCTTTGAAAATAGGAGGTCTGTTAACACAGGCGGACCTTCTATCTGAACGACCCCCTCTCCATTCAGGCCACACCTTCTTTTAGAACATGAGCGACGTGATTGCGACCGGAAGAGTCAACTGTATGTACGTGTGAAGGGGGTTCAGGATGTTCGGAAACTTCCTCAAAAACCAATCGTAGCTCTGTGAACAATTTTTTAGTAATTTATATCCAGACGATGGTACACATTTCCATATTGTTCTGATGCAGAACAGTGCAAGTTCACCTTTAATTTTCAGAAATCTATATTGAACGTTTTGGTTACCGATGCTATAGAAATTCTGATACAGTAGTACCTCGAGATACGAGTTTAATTCGTTCCGCAACCTTGCTCGTATGTCAATTTACTCGTATCTCAAAGCAATTTTCCCCATAGAAATTAATTGAAATGCGATTAATCCGTTCCAGCCCCAAAAATTCTACCCCTATGAAATTGCTTAAAAGCAAAATTGTTAGGTGTTTTTGAATAAGAAAAATGTATTTATAAATGACAAATATTGTATAAAAACATAATAAAAGAGAGCGACTTAACTGCTACTGTATGCTTAATTTTAGTCACTGCTTTTCTCTTTACTTTTTTTCGTCGGATTCAAAAACATACTGTCAAAGGAAGCTTGTTTATTCCTCCCTTTCAGAATGCTGTGGAAATTAGTTATGCAAGTGTCATTAAATAGTTCTGATGCAAGATCAGTTGCAACTTTTTCAGGGTGTTTCTTTTCTACGAACTGTGAAACTCTCTCCCACATTGCTCGCATCTCAAATTTCGCTCGTATATCAAAGCAAAACTTCGCTCTCTCGACTGCTCGTATCTCAAATAACTCGTATGTTGGGGCACTCGTATCTCGAGGTACCACTGTATTATAGTTTTGAAATGGACAGAAAATGAGCCGCCATATGGCAATAATTAATTAATTAACCCTCGGCATTGAACGCACATATGCGGGAGGTTTCACTTTGTTTTGGGAACTGGATGCAACATTCAATGCTGCATTCAGACAGCCTGGATAAAGTAATAATCCATACATGTATGCTATTGACCTATTGGATGCAACACATTGATGCAGTCCTGCATGAGTGTTATTGTATTCGACCAAAGCCTATATAATAACTGCCTTTAGTGTTGCGACATCGCACACAGTGGATCTGTTCACAACACCGATCCGAGCTCAACAGGTTAATTAAATCGAGACTCTGGGAGCTAGATGGAAACTGAGAGGAGAAAGAAACATTTGCGTAGTCCCAATAGATGCATGCATGCAAATAATCACCTGCATTGGGCTAGTTAGTGTGAGAGTGTTTGCAGAAAAGAGTCAACACTCGGGGTCTATCTATACAGAAGTTTCTGCATAACTCTTCATTTTTTTCCCCTGCACAATTTCCGCTACACAGCTAATTTAGGTCATGCATGTATGAAAACATACAGTTGAAACGCTCTGAAGTTTTGTCTTTACATTCAAGTAGGTTTGTTTGCATGCGAAGGGTGTGCAAAGGGCCCTTATAATACTAATATTTATAGTCTTTATACTATGTGAAAATTCAGACCGATTCCTTATACAAAGTCCTTCAAAGATACAATATAGCACGTGGTGGCTGAAATCAAGATTAACGTAAATTTTCTTGTGGTTAGTGAGTTGAATTGATCTGTAATATTGTATATACATGGAACTGTCTGTGACGAATGATAGAATGAATGTATTCATTAATTTGTACAGGGATCTGTGATCTTACATTTGGGTCTGTGATCTTGCATGCGAATCTGGATGCAGTTGAATTTTTCAGTCAAATGTACTTCCAATTTAAAGTACTTAGTAAATCTTTAATTACTGTTTAAAGGAACATGACACATTGGGGAGTTGGACTTATCTTTATAATGGATGTGCAAATAATTAATAAGCACGTGAACCACGCAATGCATAAGAGCTATGAATGTGTGTGCCCATCGGCAACCTTAAAGCGAATGTTTACTTGAATTGTGCATTCAAAACGCCCTTTCATTTGCCAGTCTATTTTAGATTCAGTACTCACAAATTGAGATCCCATTTACCTTGCTTGTTAATTTCCATCTATTCACCATCTCATGGAGTGATTAACACTTGTTGTCGTCTTTGTTGCATCAAATGTGAATCCGATGACATGCGGTGATACCATACATTTTATCTGACGCACGTTTCGCTTTGGTTTTGACTAATTGTACACGATCACCATGTTATACAAATTTATATAATTTATAACGAATAGTTTCAAGTGTAAATACGACTGCTGTTGTCGAACAGATCGATTCTACTGGCCATGTTGTTGCTGTGCAGACGGCATTTGATAATAAAATTGTGTACACATCTGATAATGATTATACATAGATCTGATGACAGCTGAGAACTATAGCATTTTGAAGTGGTTTTTTTCAGTACGATTACAGTTGAAATGCATGGTACATCTATTACGAGGTGAATTTTTAATGCATTGTTTAAACAATTGATATAGCATTCATTTATTGTTTTGTAGGAGTAAAGATCTTAATAACGAGTATAGGAAATTATTGATCATATGATATGCAATGTAAATCAACTGCAGCGACTGTTGGTATTATAGACTTTGCATATCAGGTGTTAAACTTTGTCTCATCCAAAGAAATTTTGAGGATATGTATTTGTGCAAAAACAGTAAAACAAATATTTATTAATGTATTTCATATTTGGAATAATCTCCATTCCAACAAAAGTTCTCTTTGTGGGAATGGGGATTAAACTGCAAGTATGATTGCATTATTAATTAACCCACAGTGTCAAAACGCTGTATAGTGGCCATTTTCTATTGTTACTTTAGTTGAACGAGTTTGATTAATTTTCTGAAATACGTGTGCAGTGATGTAATCGAGTAGAATCCATCTTGCTTTTCTCCATTTCAGTGGATGTTGATCATACGCTGTGTGATCATCGGTGTGTAGCGCGTATACCAGTATACTAACATTTATTAAGAACATGTGCAGTACATGGAGAATTGTGAATTTAGGAGAATGTATAGGATGTTGTGGCAGCTGTGTAATTTGACAGGGACGGATTACCAAAGCTTTTTTTTCCCCCAGACTGTGGCTTACCCTTCGTTGGCCAATGTGGGAAAAGCATCATCTGGAGTTCGCTTTCGGTCAATATAAACCGCACAAAATGGCAGATTGATGCTCGGCCAACTAAATTCCATCCGTTTCAAGTCTCTGTTGTCCAATTTTCAAACGAAATGGACAGATTCAGTTAGATGGACAGCTAGCTTTAAGTTCCGTCCGTATAAAAGTGTAAAAAGCTTATGCTTGTGTAAAGTTTTAAGGGGCAAGAGATAAGGGGAGAAATGGGGCAAAGAGGATTTACTGCTACCTTTAGAGGTTATATAACATGTGCCACATCAACACACACTTGACCTAATCCACTCTTGCTGGCTGTGTACATTGAAAGAAGCTATTGTATATCTATCTAGATGGTATATGCATAGTTTGAATTTTTCAACGAATTTCTAAAGTGCAGATACTTTAAATGTATAAACCCTGTTTTTTTTTGTGAATGAAGCATTTTATTTCAAAACATGATTCTAGTATTTCGTGGAAATTGCAAATAAGGTCGGGTTTTCGCAGCAGTACAAGCATAATCCTGAAACAAAGCGCTTTAAACATAATTTAACAAATGGTTCATGTTTTCGGGTAATCCTTGCTACAGTGCGTTCTTTTATTAAGCTGGGTAATAATTAAGAAAAGTTTCTCTACAGCTGCTCTGAATAGGTGCAACAGATGTTGAGTGTCTGCGAACAGTTGTAACAGTGGTATAATTCTTCCGCTTGTTTGGTTGTAGGAGATAGAGGTACTATAATAACATAAAAAATCTATTCAACCCCATATCGGCGCAGGTGCAACGAGCTCTGAAACAACCACAACTTATGCGTGTGAAGCTTGTTATTAATTTCAGGAATACACTGTACTGCATAAATTTCTGGGACGATTTAACAGAAAATGTTGACAATGCATGGTATATATGTAGAATCTCGCAAGCTGTTGTACAATTTGTTTGTTTAAAAAAGCTGACTACCAATTATTATTTATAAACTGCATCTAGTTCTGATATTTATTGTATTTGCAAACAAATAGAGTAATATTTCCCCCTCAATTTCAAGAAGTGAACACATTATAATGACACGTGTTTATTTCGTTTAAAGTGTGCATTAGAGATCATTCATGTCGATGGCTTTAATGAGCAGTGCAATGGACAGATGATCAAATTGATACTGCTTGGGGTGTTATTTCCGCAACATTACAAACATTTCGCTTGGATGTATACGAGCGGAGTTATGGTGCGAAAAATCCCAGAATCGCCATTTCCATAATTATACTGACTGACATATGGGCTGTTACAAAGAGGTCTGCACATTGTTTCAAAATTCAGTTAAGTTTTTTCCCTATTTTTAAATATATGTATCAGTTCTGTTAAAAAAATTCGCTTTTTCGTGTAAAGATAAATGCTTTGTTTTCAATCTCCCTAATTTTCAAATTCACTCCGAAGAAATATTTATTGGTTTATTATTGAAATTAATTGCGAAAAGCCATTGGTGCCATTGTCAATCTGGTGGTGATACGCACCATTTTGCAATTTCACATAACTGCTCAGCTATGAACGTCGGTGTTTACAAAATTGTATCGGATGAGTAAATTTAGTGGTAGCCACGACTGTTTTATGACATGCATTTGCACATTTAGTCCATCAATATGGTCCCCATTTTTAGTATTTTTAGTATATAACTTCTGTAATATGAAGGTTAGTATTAAAGTTCATACATATTACAGAGTTAGTGTGACTTGGGGCTTCTGAATGTGAGCCCTACAAGTGGGTATTTCTTTAATTTTCATAATTGCAGCTATGCGAGACATATTGTAAGGCGCCATTGCTAATGGAGTTCACAAATACTTTGTATTGTTCCCCACGTGTCGTATGGGATGTTTGGCGAAGATGTCATTATTATTCGTCGTTGTTCGGGGGAGAAATATTTGTTTCTACCCATTGTTCTGAATCTTAAAAATTCAATTAAATATAATTGATGCATACACAAACATCTTAATAGTCAATATTCTAATCTAACTATACTAGAAATACATATTCATATAAAGTCCAGTATATAGCCACTGCCTTATTTCTGTATATAATACCTTCCTGTTAATAAACAGTCAATTACTGAATGTGTATACTTCGATTTGCTGTAGCTTTTTTCCTTTCTATATGATTTTGAAATGTCACGAATGTATTTCAATTAGTTGCAATTCAAAAATATCTGATGTGTCCTATTTATATATGACCACCAAGTAATGCGATCCCATAATATAAACTTCCACCTAAATTCAATTATCCAGAGCATTTGACATGTAATACTCTGGATTACCCCCACTTTCAACGATAACATAGGCCTGAAATGTTGTTTGTTATGTTATCAAGCGTTAATGGAGACTTGGACGTTTGAAAACATTTTAATTCAAATGCAAATTGCTTATCGGGGTTCTTGATTCTGCAATTATACTGCACGTGCCTGTGCACGGTTATATACAGCAACGACTGCACATTTAAGTTATGTAATAAGATAATAATTTCGCTGTAGGTCCCTGTATTATTCTGGATCTAGTATATAATACATAATGGAAGAGGCGGGCAAACATATACTGCACATCGCATCAAATAAAATATTTGTGTTTCGTTGCATTTCAAATGATATTTGATGTGATTGAACGATTTCATCTGCACTCGAGCGTTTCCACGAATGTAAATATATTAAAGTGCATGCTAAAATATTCATTTTTGCGCATCGCTAATATCAGGTATCCGATTGATTATTCCCTAAACCCTTCTCCAAACCGATTTTATTGCTCTATATCCAGCTATTATCGCGAAATACACCTTCTTTGCAACTATAAAGTAATATTCAGGGTGAAAATGAAGTCCTTTGCCTCCCCACTTACCCATAATGTTTTCCTTATGTTATCACATATTAAAAATTTGAATATGCAGTGACAGTAATATCAAACTATTTGACCTCTGCAACTGCTTTCAAGTTTATCCAAAACCTACCTTTGTAGATCCAATTGCTGGAGCAATAGTTCAAATTAGTACCTTGAATAAGACAGTGAAATGGAGCAGAGGAGAAGCGGCAACATATTTATCAGTTGTGGCAACTTAATATTTTTTTGCTGCTCCAGATCATATATTATTTAATGGTAAAAATGTCTTCATGCGATGTAGTAGGCATGCAGTTAGTACACACGTGCTCTCTCACTGGCTACACAACTGTGCTCACATTAAATTTGTTGTGCATTAAATATGAGCTATAGTTCCAGTCCAAAAGATTTTACGCAGCTTATATGAGTTGCATACAAAATGAGCCTCGAGTAAGCAACTGCGACCAATGTCGTCAGGTGTGAAAGGGATTGACTTATTGTTCAGGAAAGTGGAACCAAGGCTCCTGGAGACATTGTGTTTTGAGCATTCACACAGCACACCCGTACATTTCCTGTGGCTCAGACGTGCACACCTTTAGCATTAATTGAGGCCATTCATACGGGACACACTGTTTCGAGACAATTCAATTAATTTTAGATTTTTTTTTTGAAAGAAAGATATCGAAATTATCACAACATGTCTGATGTACTGTGCTTGTAAATTACACACAGAAAGAAGCCAAAATACCGAGTGATTCTACAGTGGCAATCTCAGATTATAGCGCATTGGTGTCTCAAAATACAGTGGCTGCACACAATGTCCCGTCTGAAAGGAGACTAATTGATGGCAGTCAGTGCGGTTATTGGTGTAATTGGGTTGAAGTTTATAGAAAAATTGAAGTTGAACTTGGCCACTTGTGTGTGCAACTTCAAGTCTACACAGTAAGTCCACCTCTATTTACACCAGAAAAGTTTGGTCGTAGTTACAGTTTGCCATATAACTATGCTTGTCATTTGGATTTTCTTACTGTTTTTAATTTATTCCTTGAACACTTTTTTCCCTTATTCTTATGATAGTAACATGTCTAAATACATATTTTCAATATCTGAAGATGGGAAGAAGAATTGCTATCCTGATCAATGCAACATGTATGACGGAACGGATCCGATTTTACAATCTAATCTGAAAGCAGACATAATATAATGTTTACTTCTGCAACGAAAAGGCAAAGTTGCGTGGAAGTTTTGGTAAAGTAAATATAACAAGAAATGTTATTGGAAAAATGTCTTCCTCGCAATTTCAGGATCATAAAATTTTAAGGAGGTCAATTCGCATTAGGGACTGCTTATATTCGGCACAATACGGTAATATTGGTGGGGGTGCTTTTACAACCGGCTTGCCTGCAAGGCCTCGCATTTTTACGACTGGTTTCACTGCAATTCCTGACCAGTACATGTTCCTATATAGAAATTCACATTGGGGAAGTGGGGGTGGTGGGGACTAATGTTCTCGATGCCACCAAGTAATATTTAGCGACATTGAACCTAATTTATGAGATGAATGTCTTGTGAAATATGGATTTTGTTAGCCAATTTTATTGATGCGAACATGACTGTATATCTGAGATATTGCTGCGAGAAAAACTAACAACTTCGCCTTAACTGGTAGTAAAAGACGGACAGCTTTATTTTACTTTGCCATTTGTGTTGTTCATTTGAGACTCATTTTTGTAGAGAGCAATTGCTTGCTTGCTTGCTTGCTTGCTGGCTGGCTTCACGTTTCCTTCAATCCCGTGGGTAAGTTTACCACGTGACATGTGGGAAATGAAGAAGAAAAAAAGAGCAGTGAAGTTTAGAGTATATAGGAGTGAGATCAAAATAGGGGGCCCGGGAAAAAACAGAGGTTGCTTTATGCAGGTGGTGCTCCATTAGGTGTAGAGAAACTCGTATGACATTAATAATTCATGATCGCCACAGGGATCTTATTTTAAATGGTAGGGGTTATACTACTGGTTTTTATCTGATGCGACCCGAGTAGTCGGCAAAACGTTTCATGGTGCACAAGCACACATACACACACGTGAAAATCGTAAAAAAAA
>WWPM01016090.1:0-12436 GCA_023279145.1 Glomeris maerens | reverse complement strand
TATTTGTAGGTCGAATGATTGCTCACAAGTTCCACATACCGAACCCGCAAGATCACAGTTTGTACAAATTGGTGAACGGAGACGGTAACAAATATCCAATAATACTAGCCTCGGCTTGCATATTTGAAACGTATTGTATCAGAATTTGTATTTCTCCTATTACAGAAGTGTCTCTCGGGGACTTGGAGCGGCCTTACGCTGTCAAGATCGAGATGGGCCGGCGAAACGTGGACTGCGCTTTTGCTTACAAGAGAACAGATGCGAAAATCGCATGGCCTATGAAATCCTTCTCGTCTGTAACGTAGCATTTTCTATTCCTCCACTCAACAAACTTCGCAGACAATTTGGGGAATTTGTCCGTTGTTATCGGTGCTTACACAAGAACTGACAACTGTTCTTTGTCGCACGGCTGCACGATTATACTTATTTTTTTATATATATTTTCACAAGTTAGATTTATTGTAAACTAGCTCGGAAAATAAGGTGAGTGTTCAGATTTTGTGTTATTTTATTGGGCGTTAATTAACGTAAATGTTTTTTTTTGCGTTGCCGGATGGATATATGTTAATTTAGCGACGAGAGCTATATGGCTCAGACCATGAAAAGAGCAATGCAAGCATATCGTCTGCATGTGATATTTTTTTGTTACTTTCATAAATTTATCTTCGAATTGAAAAATGTTTGCGTCCGCATGAGCGTGACATAATACTATGTTAATACACGGCAGCTCATGGTCGCAAAAATACTCCACGGCAAGTTCCCGTGTGGTTATGAATTGAAATTGAATTTCTGTCTGTGACTAAAAAGAAAAGACAGTATTTTTATTGTTGTTATCGTTGTTGTGAACAATACATATGTATGTTTCTATTCTACGTACAATGCAGTGTGTTTTGGGTATGGATTGCATTTTATTCTGTACTTAACCCTTTCAAACCCACTACAACATTTCACCATTTTTTGCCTTTTTGTTTATTGCATTAACAATTTCCTGTGGCCTTACTAAATATGTACATGGTTATGTTTTACAAGTATTTGTTTAATGATTTATATGAAAAAAATGACGCCAAAAAGAATCGTTGCGGTTTCAATGGTACAAAGCATTTTATTAAACTGTACCTAATGTCATTATTGTTTAATTCACATGATAGTTTCTATAATTTTGAAAAATGTGATGTCATTTGGGCGAAAAAGTTGGTACACTGTGGTTGCGTTTCGTAAAACGAGCCGAAGTAGGCAACTTCCTGTACGTATAAGTGAAAACCTCGTAAATTGGGGTTGCGTAAGGCGGGGGAATGTATCTTTTGCATGGGCATGTGACGTCACGCATTACTGAAGCCAAGTGCAGCATCGCTAGATGGCGCCCGTGCATAATACTTTCCGGCTTCCCGTTTTTTACCGGAATTGAAAATGGGCGACGGAAATATGGGCGCAAGTGGATGCTATAAAGCATAGTGACTTATGCCCTTCTGTCGCACCTGCGCGTAGTTGAGTTGCGGTCATCGGCCTGGTGATGGCGCTCTTGTCGACGTGTTATGGCAGCCTCCGCTACAAAGCAAACGGCTTCGTTGTTTGCCGGATTGATTAGTGATTCTTCTCGTTCCCAATCTGGCGTCGGTTGTACTTTGCGTGTAGTTTTCAAGTGAAATTTAAGACGGTGTCGTTGATGATTGCGTTAATCGCAGCAGTTCTTGCGGAACTGTTGTAATTTCTCACCAAATCATGTGCGATGCGTGTTCGGAAATTTTGGATCTCCTGCCATCATGTAAGTGCATGAACATATTTTCTTCAATTTCAAATGTGCCACATTCAGGATTGCAATAAGCGGGTTGTGAACTGGAATCCGGCAAGAGTAAACCGGGTTTCTGTCAAGTTAGATGGATGGTTTTTGGTTTCGTTTCACTGCGTTTTTGTGCCGATTTATTCTGGTGCAGCAGAAAAATGAGACGGTCGAGTTTTAGGCTTAATTTCTATTTTATTTTCTTCAAAATGAACTCAGAAAAGCTGTTTTGTAACGCTGTAATAAATAAGATGCTGCTTCCTGCGACAATAAAACCAATAAGGATATACTTGTTAGTATTACTTAGTGTCCTTTATGTGTCCCACTGTGTTGCCATTGTATTTTGGAAGTACAATAAAGTTATTCGTGAAACTGAGAAACATGGAAATACCAAAACATTTAATGTCCAACAAAGTGTGTATGGGTCATGTCTATGAATTTTCAAGAAAAAGCTGATTTTTGTAGGAATTTTGTCACTGTCACGCTTTATATGTATAGTTATAAGCCAAATGCCCATTCTGAAATTTCATATGCCATTGTGAATAATTATTTGTGCAATATTTGCAGATGATCTCAGCACGCCATGGAGTAACGAGAAGCAACTGAAGAAGGCGGAAATCTCAATAATTTGCACGTACGTTCAATCGTGGTTACAAAGGTAGGTAACTTGACATTTTTGAAATTACTGTTAGCTCTGGAATGACAGTGAATACTGATTTCATTTGTGTTTCTCCTCCTTCTCCTCCTCTCTTTGCAGACAATGCATTTGCTGTTACAAGGAACCGAAAAACTTTGACCGTTTCAATCATCTCATCCAAGGTACGCTATGGGTGAGCATAGCGGTGTTGGACGACTTGGTGCAGCGCCAGAAGATCCTCGCGGATCCTCCCGATGGCCCGAGTGAGATGCATGCACCTGAAGAGGAGCCATCCAAAGAACTGCCAAGTAATCACAAAATTCCTAATTCTAAACTTTCGCAATTGGGTTGTTGCTGATTTTCACTTGAATCCTTGTCAGTACCAAGGATCGGACTGTCGTCGGGTTGCGAGGATGCTAACTCTGAGAATGCTTCAGCAGAAACCAAATGGGTGCTGTCAGAGTTGTGGAGCGTGGAGGAGACAGAAAAGCTTCTTCATTTTGTCTCCAAGATCTTTCTCCTTAATTTCCCGCACTACACAGCTTTTAAGCACGGCGTTCACTCGAATATAGAGGTGACAGTTTGGCAACTCTTCATTTGTCCTGTAGCTTTATTTCCAATAATTGTGTTTTTATGTTGGTAATTTAGGAAGTGTCTCAACAGGAAATGACTGCGTTAAGCATGTTCTGCGATATCAACGTAAGTACTAAATTGTGCAAGCGATACGAGGCGAATTAAGTATAAGTACGCACTGTTTATGGCTATTTGAATGCAGGACACGGAAATCCCTATCCATTTACTGAGGAATGTGTGTTACTTCTGCGAAGTTGGTGGGCTACAAGTGATGGAGACGAGCTTTGCCAAAGCTGACCCGGATGTATTGCCATTTCCGTTAGTCCGTTCCATGGTTGCGGTTGTAGCAAACGTAAGCGCGTTTGTGTTTGGCGTAGTCGTTGATTGTTGCAATGCTACAGCTTTACGTTGATTGTAATTTTGCAAACTGTTTCAGTTGAAGTTGTGGATGGGAGTGCGTGCCATCGTAAAGTATCTGGTTCCGCTACGCTCAAACGTGATCAGGTACATGTGCAAGCTGTCCGACAAAGACCTGCGGCAGGCCGGCAGTCGAGCTCTGTCGGAATTCATGTGGACCGGCGTGAAAGACCCTCTCGATACTCACTTGCCCTTCGATAAGGAAGGACTGGAACTGGCTTTCAAGTACTTTGTCAGTTCCACGCTGACAATGCGGTTGGCGGGCATAGCGCAGATCAATGTAACAAAGAGTTTCGCGCATTTACTTTTGAGAGACACTTATCATTTGACTTTGCGTAAATGCGTGTTGTGGATTCCTAACGCAGAGTCACATCAACATGTACACGGAGCTGTGTAACAGCGAAGCGATCGCTGACATGGAGAACATTGGCACGGGTCTGTCCGATTGGCTCACGCACAACAAGATCATCGAAAACATATTCGGCCCGAACTTGCATGTCGAAGTGAGCATATTGGAGTTGGCAGTTTATAGACGGCTAAGTTGCCAACGGGCACGAGTCAGAGATCTTCAAGTAACGTGGGCTGTTGCGAATTATGTTTTGACAGATCATCAAACAGAGCCACATAGTTTTGAATTTCTTGGCCATGGAGGGCCGCATCAGCAAGGAACACATTGACTGCATATGGTCAGCGACACAGCTGAAGCATTGCACGAAACAAGTTCACGACTTGCTTCCGCCGCTCATTAAGCACTTGGAGGCCGGTCCTGCCTTGCATCTCTACCATCTTCTGGGACGTCTTGAACCGCATGAGAACACCGAACAGACCCTTTACCTTGCCTCGGCCCTCCTTAAGTTCATATGGTCCAACAGCACTCATTTCCCGCATGTTCTTCCGCAATCCTCCAGTTCTCTCGATTTCGGTCGGGTTGACACGGTCTTTGTGTCAGCTTTAGGGGATGAAGCTGACAGTGTGGCTCAAACTCTAGGTACACAATACTTTGTTGGCTACATTGCCCTTTTTTTTTCTTTTCTTTTAATGTTGCAACTAATGAACAGAACTTTCTGGTTGTGTAGAAGGTTCCTTCTGTCAAGAACAAAAGTCGCCAGGCTGCCGCCATTCGGACGTTGCGGAACCTGGAATGGTACGTATCAAACAACTCTGTCGACCGGCTCTCTCACGGTGTAAAGATCGGTTTGATTGAAATTGCTGCAGAAACTTACCATCGAAGAATTATGCGAAGGCAATCTGCCACCTGAAATTGGGTTGGTGCTTTCCGGAAGACGAAAGCCAAGTTCGAGGTCGAGGCAAGTATCGCGATTGATTAATAATGACGTGAAGATACAAGTGGTTGCTAATGTTTTGTCTGTGTTGCGAATGGTGGTGGTGAAGTAAGTTGCCCCGAGTTTCGAACAGGAAGCGTCAAGCAGCTCGCACGTCCTCCAGCTCAAGCGGAGAATCCGATTCGGATGGGGATGGCGATGAATGCGCTGACAGAGGGAATTTCTCTTCGGGTGCCGCGGCTTCTGTCAACAGTAGCACCACAACGACCACTACCACAAGTAGCAGTAATAGTGAGAGTGAGGAGGACCTTGTTGATGTGCGTGTCGGGAGAAGCGAGGTTGCCACGCGCAAGCGAGAGCGTTGTGCTCTTGGGCCAAGATCCAGGTGGTCAAGGAAGAAATCAAGGCCTCAGGTACACAAGACCACGTAAATAAAATGATTGCTAACGGACCAACTAATAGGGAAATGCTTGAGTAGCTAACAACTCAGAAACTCTGATGACAAATGGTGCTATTAGAGCAAGAGTTTTGATTTTTATTTGAAATGTGCATGTTAAAGTCTTCTAAAATTAGAAAATAACTTGTTGATCACTGAAAAACAAGTTTTTAGAATCTTAAATCGTATTGTGGATAAATGAAAATATTGTGAAATTTGGTGACACATTAGGTACGGTAAAACTTCATTTAGTTTTCCCCGGGGAAATTTTTTGGAAGATCCTGGGAACTGGATATCGGGTTGAATTGAGTTTTCTGAGTTCGATTAAAGTTTTCATTTGAAAGATTGAATTACGTGATGAAAAAGATTGGAAAAATCTTTCAAATCTGTGTGGATTTTTTGGCATTTAAAGATAACTTTTCTGATTGAGCTTCGACGTTAGGACATCGAAAATGTAATCCTATTCCCCTCAATTTCTCGCCACGAATATTTTCCTCCTCCAATACCCGTTCTAAATAATAATTTAGTATTTACGGTATATGTGTTGATATATTCTGCCTGACATTTTGTGGAAATCGGAGATGAAAATATACAATGGCAGTTCACGTGTAATTTCTGAATTATGTTCAAAACGAAGGAGCGGTTGGAAGCAAGCGTGAGTGAAGTGGGTGATGTTGACGAAGCAGTGTCTGGCCCACCTTGGATCAAGTGCGATGATAATCCCGAACAAGAATCGCAACAACCACAACAGCAAGAATCGGGGCAGCCGCCGGTCGACTCGGAGAAGCAGAAGCGTTACGAGTGCATGCAGTACATGGGCAGCGGACAGGGACGAAGGCGGCGAATAAGAGTCGATGGGTTTGAGCTCTTAGATTCCTCTAGTTTTAAACAGTCGGTGTGGACAATGGCCGGCCCCGACGTTGATGGACGTCGTTGGCTTGTGCTTTTGTTTCATCAGCGGTCCGCTCGAAGACATCTTAAGTCCCGATGATGGTTCTTGCAGCTCGCGCATGAGCACCAAGTCGGAGAAGAACATGGCCGACTTCGAAGGCGAGGAGTCCGGTTGCGAGGATGAGCTCATTCAGCTATCGGGCCACCCGCACCTCGGTGGCATCACGTCTGCTTACTGCGCACACCTGCAGAGGGCCAACGGTCAGTCTTTGCGAGTTGAAATGCTTTCCCGCAAAGTTGACTGATTATAACTTTGCTCCCTTTCCCGCGTAGTCCTTTCTGTGCAAAGGTGCCCCCAACGGTTTGCTGAGCGATCCAACCTGCAGTTTGATATTTCAAATGTCTGCCAACCGGGACAGACTTTGCTTTGGGATCTGATGCAAGACGATAAAGTGGTAATTTTTTGGTGTCACAATTAACGTTCCGCATATTTCATACTTTTCACTTAACTAACTATTTAGGGCGATTTGGGGCAAGGACTTGCCTTGGAAGCCGAGAAGATTTTCAGCAGTCTTGTTTGTTGGTCTTCAAACCGTCCCATCCGTATGAAGTTCATCGAAGGGTGCCTGGAAAACCTTGCGAGGCACAGGTACGGATAGATGTGATTACGACTTCTTTAACAACTCCAGCAGTGCACGTCCATTTAATGGAAATTTGTTTTTTTTTTGCGTTTGCAGATCAGTGCCAATGTCACTGAGACTTCTGCCTCGTTTATTCTCATCGTTCCAGCCATCTCGAGGGCATCTTGACACGCACGGTGTGACAATGTATGTACCGTAGTGTTGTGTGTATGACACCGTTTCAAGTAAAAGAGTGCTTTTGTAATTGTTGATTTTTAAAGGTGGGCAGAGAAGGAGCACCATATGATGGATCATTTCTTCAGCGACTTGGTCGTCTACACTGAAGGTGTTCGGTCAGGCAAAAGCCCGTCAAATCCACTGTGAGTGTCACCAAGAGATGTTTGTTTGTGTAAATTCGATGAAAGCATATGTATTTGTTTATGATGTTGTAGGTACTCGCATCAAGTAGAAATTCAAGTTAGGTTGCATTTCTTAAATTGTGTTTTCTCATCTTTGGGATCGGCGGATTCGTTTCGTAAGTGGAACATTGCATGCGTTCCTTCAATTGAACTTTTGACAGCATGCTAGTATTTCTGGAATTCAGGGCTGACGGGTGAACAGATCAGTACGTTGTGGTTCTGTTTGGCCACCGACCCGGAAGTCTGCGATGAACTTTTTAGTTGGCTGCTGTCGCAGGTTAAAGACAAAGACCAACATGCTTTGGGTCCGGAGACCTTGCAACTACTCTATACCACGAATGTAAATAAATATCGGGCATTTGTGGACATTTTAGTTTTCTTTTGGAATGAATACCCAAGTGTGATTTTTTGTTGTTTTCTTTCTTAGTTACCACTTCTCCAACCGGAAAATATGAGCATGACTGCTTTGAATCTCTTCCAACAACTTGGTGGGATGTTGCAGCACGAGCAGGAAACTCTCGCTGTTGATGTGAGTTCAGTTGGTTTGATTGCCAGCTTTTGTTTTATTCACCCTATAGTGACGTTTACTGTTATCAGAATCGGGGTATGGATCACCTTTGGGGAATTGCTTTGCGAGCTCATAACACAGATGTCAGCATGGCTGCCATCCAGTATATAAACAGTTACTACGTAAACGGCAAGTTACTACTCGTACGCACTTATAAACGAATGACGCGTCGCTTAAAATCAACGTAGCGTTGAATACGTTTGCAGCTCATCACCGGTCTCTCAACTGCGAGGAAGAATTTATTGAACGGTGCATGAACAGTTTGAAGGCAGCCGCGTGCGAGCTAGAAAAGGTAAAGTTCCCTTTTGAAACCCACAAGAACTTGAATAATCCAACACGTGTGTCTATGAGATTATTATGTAGATGAAATTCAAAATCCCTTTTCTCGTCGGGTAAAAAAAACGCAACACGTTTTTATCCACGAGCATAGAAATTGGACTAACTGATCAGTTCCATTTGCAGGCGGAGGAGGCGTCGCTACTTATTCTACAAAGAGGCCTGTTGTTGCTCACCGTGCACCTGGAGACATTCCAGCGGAGGTATGCGTACCACCTGAGGACGTGGCATTTGGCCGGCAATGGTATCTACAGTCACCAGCGGCCACTTCTTGAGAAACAAGCTTCCTTGTTGCGCGTCGTTTGCCAGCCTGCTGGTCTCTCCGAGAAGGTAAGCCGGTCATTTCAGCTGTTTTGCGTGTGTTGGTTGGATTTTGCGACAGCTTTTTACGAGTCGATTCCCCCGAATTAGGTGACACTGGAGATGCTCGGCAGCGATTATGTCGCCGAATTGCGTGCTGAAGTTACGCAGTGGTGGGAAAGGTTTCAGAGGCAGCAGAAAGAGCAGCAGAAAGAGGAGTCTACGGAGAGTACCCAGCAGGTGGGAAAAATAATTTAGGCTTATACCCAAAGCTTTGCAAAAATAGTCTTGGCAGTTGAGAAATTGCGGATGCAATTTGCAGGCGAATATTTCCCGCGCGTCAACAAGTTTTGCTAACGTCGAAGATGGGAAATCGCCATCGAAGTTGAATGCTCCGTGTTCGGCGTCGACATCATCATCATCATCGTCATCATCATTGACGCCGATTTTAGGAGCGATGCTAACCGAAGGTCCAATCAGGGTAATCACGCAGGGTCAGGAGCTAACGGCAGACTTTGATGAGCGAACGCTACAAGAGTTGGGCTTCAAAGACATGCAGGTGGGTTTTCAACAAGGATAATGTTGGGAGAAAAAATTGGAATTATGACTTGTAATGTTAGTGGTGCAATTTGGGAATGTTTTCTTTCGCAAGCTGGTCTTTGTGTCTGTGGGAGCAGTCAGAATGCAGAGGAGGCGCGAGGGACCCGGACCGCCTTCGTGCCTGCCGCCTCCTCCGAGGGAACGCGTTCCCATGCTTCTGCTGCTTCGGCCGCATTACCTGGAACAGCTGTTTCAGCTGATGCAGCAGTTAAGTGCCCTGTGCACAACTGCTTCTGCCTTGGTAAGTTACACGTTGGTGTGTTGTGTAACCATAATTCAGTGGTTGGCAAACCTGGGTAGAAATTGAATATGGGGTATAGTCATGAGGGCTCAGTACACATAAATAAACTTATGTAAAACTCTTGCTACTTGTTATGACTGTATCCAAATTGTTTTCACACAAAAATTGCCAAATTTTGATGTTATTGTATCAAAAATGAAGCGTCATTTCTCCAAAACTTGCACGGATTCAATAAACCATTTGAATTATATAATCTAGTATTTTCTTTCCCTTTTACATCAAAGGAGTAATGTCGGTGTAAAGAAATATTTTGTGGTAATTGGTTGAAAGGCTTCACGATTGTAATATTTTGTTTTCTGCACAGGGTCACAACAACCATACGAAGGGACGTCTGCTCTCCTGGAGGGTTTGGGAATTGCTCATGATGTTGCCAACGTGTCCTGTAACATTAGAAGCTTTTCAGACGTTGGGCGACGAGGTAATTTAGAAATGAAATTGCTATTGCAGGGATTACAGAGAATTGCAGTGTAATTGGAATATTTTGTTTCTAGACATTCGAGCGGCTTCTGAACCAGACCACTCCTCATCGATTGATGTATTGTCTGCAGGTTGTAGAGTCCCTTGCTCTGTCGAGAAGGGGCAAGTGCCACCAATCACCAAATGTGGGTGTCGTTTCTAATCATGCTCAGATCAAGTTCAAGGATTAATAATGATTTCTTTCCTTGTTTTTGTTCATTACATTTGTAAAATGATCAGGAAAACAATCTCGGAGTTCGTATTTCTAGCCAGGTTGATGTGGGAGATGACTGCGAAGACGATTGGGCCCAAAAGGCGAGTGTAGTATTGTTTGTTTGCCTGCGGATTAGGAATTGTTAAATCTAATCGGTCTCTGCTTCAGTTTGTGGATAAAGGAGGATTGCGCCACTTGTTCGGCATATTTACATCGGGATCTCTACGTAAGAAGCCAGACACTCCTTGGGATGAGGTGACCTAACATCGTTTTCCTGTTTTGTCTGTAATTTTTTATTACTTTTTTTAATGGTGCTGTGTAATACATATTCGCAGTGGAGCCAAGACTGCCTTTCGTGTGTGCTCAAACTAATCTACCAGCTTGGAATCGATCCATCGGATGCGGAGCTGGTGCCGTCTTCGCAATCGGAAAGTGGCCCTTCGACAGCGCCGAGGCATCGAATGAAGCGGCAGAAGAGCTGCGGCGATAAGCTCGAAGTCCCTCGACTGAATGACGTACGTGAATCGGATTGCGTGTTCAAAGCCATTAGTTTTGAGGAAATCTGCTAATTAACGTGGGACATTTGTTGCAGGCCATGCTGGCCATGATGTCCTCTGTTGAGAGCGTAGTAGAGAGTATCGCGAGTATCCTTCTCGACGCGGGCCTCACTCGGCCCTCGCCGGGCTCCATCATGGCACCGTACCAGATGGGTGGATGGGGAAGGGGACAACTGATCCATTACACGCTCGTCCTGCTGCTGTCGTGGGCCTTTTCCTGCGATCGTGTCAAGGACGTGCTGTTTGGCAATGCCAGTTTAGTGGGTTGGATCAAGGTTCTCCTGCTGGAGGATCCCGAGGTATTGTTTACGTTGAAATGAGTGAATGTTTCCGTTGTAACGAGGTTGCATTTCAGCCGTGCATCCGCCGAGAGGTTTGCAGCAGCTTGTATCGTCTCTGCTTGGGCTCCTCGCCAGACAGAAGAAGCGGACGGCATTTTGTTGCTCCCTTGCTGCAGAGATTGCTGGAGTTCTTGAGCGAAGCTCAGAATATGAAACCTTTTCGATTTGATGTATGTGCCTCAATGATCATTTTTTTATTGCCCAGTTTAGATTAGCATTGGAGTGTTGTAAATAATGAATGGCTCGTTCTCGTGGTCACTGTTAAGCTGATCCGTTAACAACACTCAATGCTACATTGAAACAAGTTGCCGACGTTCACTTAGAAGTTTAGAGTTTGTAGTTTGTTTGGCAGTTTTGCGAGACGGATGAGAAAGAACCATATGGTCCGGCATGCAGAGATTATTACTGGTTGGTTTGTCGGTTGGTAGGAAGTCTGGAAGATTGTGAGGAAGACTCTAGTGAGGTTAGTGCCACTTGCTTGTGGAATTGTTAGAACCAAGAGAGGGAAAAATCGATTTACTATGGCAATTGGTATCGCGATAGGTACCAAAGGTGTCGTGCCAACTCGACCTGGATTCAATGGCTAGGCAACTTGCGTCGGCCATTCTCGATCGAGATTTCCTCGAGGGTAGACACAACACTATCGAGGACGATGGTCTCGTAGGACTCATCTGCCTATGTACAGCTGTCATAAAGCACAATCCTCCTTTCAAGTTCTCACCAGATGGACAAGTAATATTCGCCTACTGTCTAAAAGAGTTTTTCTGGAATAATGTGGAAAGTATTCTTTGCTGCCAATGGTGAAATCTAGGTGCAATTCACAGTTCATGGTTCATGTTTATCCAGAAATCAATTTTTTGAGAAGGAATACCTTTCAAATTATTTGTTGAATTTAATTTTCAAACTCGTATTCACTTGTAACTGACAGACTCTTTCTATCAAGTGTTTTAATTAGTTATTCGGGTGAACTTAAACGATTTGTATTGATGCTAGGAGTTCCTGCGGCAAATGTTCAACTGCCTGTTCGCGCTGCCGAGCCCAAAGCTGCGTCATCTGCCGAAGTGCAAGTCACAATCGTCTCGTGCGGCCGCATACGATCTTTTAGTTGATCTTGCCAGAGATTCGTTCCCAAATTATAAGATCCTGCACGGTAGTCTTCTGCAGCAGCACACTCAAGGTACGGATAATGTTGTAATGCCAACGTGATTAATGCAATTTCCATATTTTCCATTTGGTAATGGTCACCTAATTGGTAAAACACTTAAACTTAATGGGAATTGAATAGTTTGTGTTCAATAAGCGGTGAATATGTATACTTCTATTTTATTATTAACTTCTCACTTCTTTCTTATTTATACCGCACATACTTTTTCTCCACGTGCATTATCTATTGGAAAATGCGGTAATACAGTGAATGCAAAGGTGATGAAATTAATATAAAGTTGACTACTGTGTTTGCAGACTTGTCAAGGTGCTCTTTCGATGCCGACTGCCACACTCCATATCCATGGGACTATTGGCCTCACGAGGACGGCCGGTCCGATTGCGGCTACGTCGGCCTCACCAACCTCGGTGCGACGTGTTACATGGCTTCGTGCATGCAACACCTCTACATGATGCCGCAGGCCAGGGCTTCGATACTTTCCGCCAAGGTTGCGTGTTGAAATTCGAAACTAGGTGACATTTTAGTACAAATATAACGATGATTTT
>WWPM01016067.1:0-13957 GCA_023279145.1 Glomeris maerens | reverse complement strand
AGCTAGTTTACCCCATGTCTCATTATATATTTCAAGATTTATGTCGGCATCCAAACCTCGAGCTCAACCTTAAAGAAATCCGAATCACCTCCATGTTGATGTGGTGTAAAGCCATTGCCAGCTTCATCAACCAGTACAAAAAATACACAGCCTCTCTCTATAAATTGTGAATGAGGCTACACAATTACAATGAAGTTTCACGTAATTTATGAATATTGCACCTTAATCTCAATTGCGCGCACCAAAGTATATATATAAGAGAAGTGCAAAAAGGCGCATTTACGTTTTTTGCATGTATGTTGTTTGTAATTAATACAGCAGAAAAGGGAAACTTCAGTTAGTTGAAGAAACGGCTGATGTTGGGAATGAATAATGAATTGTGCGTTTTAGACTATAATTTCTATACGGAACTGTTAGGCGCAAAATTAAGTTAGGTATATATAATATAATACATAATAATATTCGGAACGCATCTAATATTTAATACGAAATACGTCGATTTTGAAATACGTGATATTTCGCATTGACAATTGTATAAGATTACCTTAGCGGAAAAGCTGTTTGAGCTCATAAAATGCGAATTTCATTCACGTTTTTTTGTTTATCGACTTGTTTCACCACTTAAAACTAACTGGGTGTTCCATGTTTTTACCTATTTAAACGTCGTTTCTATGTGTGGAAAAGTGCAATGAAGTCGCGTCAACAATATACTTACGTTTTCTGCAGCTCTATCATAATTATACAATAATTCCACCTACTCCAGGCAATCTAAGATCACACCAGGAAATGCACGAAATAATCATGACAATTTATGTGGTCTCATAACATTCAATACACATTTAATAAATACAGGTCCGCTGTTTCAGAAGAGTGCATGTAAATTTCATTAAGTATGCATGCATGCGTATATGCACCTCGATCGTGACTGAAAATTCTACAATGCGATTTTTTATGCAGCAGGCGCGTATTGTACACTGCAGCTATAGTGGTCCCATATATCAGAAATCATGCAACGTGCCATAACAGTGTAAAGGTCACAGAACCACATATAATGTGTGGTCAGAATAAACCGACTAAACCACACAAAAGTTACCACAATCACTTGGGAGGTCCAATAGCGTATACTATGCGCTTGTATACGTTATATGCAGGAAAATATGTGCGTTGAAAGCGTTTGATGTATGATATAAAAGCTGGGAGGTATGGCTATTTTAGACTTGTTGAGCTTTCACAATTGTCCGATGATGTATTATTTCGGCATATAGTTGATTGTATAATCTTCAAGTGGCGGATATGAAAGACAGTTGGCAGGTCATATTGTGCACATGTTGCATAGGTACATACATATGGGCTTGTGATTTTTTGTACGTGGTACGTTCAATGCTTTTAGGTTTGTTATTCCGCCTAGAAATGTTTTGCATGATTTTACAAAGATATAATACACACGGTTACATGAAAAACACATTTATTTGAATGAATGCAACTAATGTGTAGTATATTAGTATGTTTTTGTGCAAAACACTCAGAAGCTAAATTACAAATGCCATATACAGTATATGGTATTTGTTATAATTAAAAGTGCATGACGAGGCACATTTTACATGCATTATATTTCAATGCATTGTAATTTCAATACCTGATTGGTAATTGCTCGAAAACAAAATTCCCAACATTTAGCATAATACAGCTAGGGTATATTTCTTGCCCCAATCTCGCATAAAATTCATGCATACACATTGCCTGTATTACCAAAATCAATATTACTTTTCATATGCATGCGAAATACAAATGTTATGCGCATGTTTTGAATAAGAAAGAAGTGCTTTAATTTTTTATATTCAATGTCGGTAATAGGAAGCCATCTTGCAGTTGATAATTAAGGAAATATAATTTGCTGGCAAACAATATGCCACACAATTCATGCGCTCACAATTCCCCGCCAATAGTTGGCAAGCATCCCACTCTATCGCCCAATGGCGGGGCATTTGAAAGGCGTTTTAAATGCAGTATTTGATTTTATGCTTAGCATTTTGTCCAACTTAGCATCTGATTGTTATTAGCCAAATGATGCCTCGTGTCACGTAACTACATATACCTTTTTTCAAATACATTATGTTGTAGGTTGAGATCATTTATAATTGATTATTGCAGCAGAGACAATTTCAGCAGTAGAGATTCTGCAAACTAGGAGATAGTAAAATTCGCTTCAGCTAGATTGGACATTGTTTATTAACTGCCCATTGAGCTTCCAGTATATTTCCACTTTCACGATTTCCTCTTTATATAACATGCGATTTCTTTGTTCGTGTTCATTTCCTTGTATATACATATAGTAGCTTAATATATTTCAGGCTTATTGTGTACAGAATGCCCATTGTTTGATCAGAATGACCAAGAAGACATCTTACAGTGGGCACTGGGGAAAAAATAGTTCCAATCACTGACGTCATGATAGCTTGGGGGGACTACGTTTTGCATGGATGACGAACACAGTCAGAAGGGAGGGAGTGCTTCGGTGCTCCGATTATCTTTATGGCTGCTATTAGTGACGCGCTGTGACGTCAAAGTTGTAAAAGGGCATGGAGGAAGTTATATAAGGGGTTTTATGGAGGGATGTAAAAGGGGGCTGCAAGAAGGTGAAAGTGGTATGGGATGAAAGAAGGCGGGCGCAGGATTACAAGATCCGCGTGCTTCCTAATGGCTGCAGCACGTGGGCTCCTATGAATTATGACATAAGCGCTTGCAGGTGCTATGCGATCCTCGGCCGCAATTAGCTCGTGCTTTAGTTCAAAATACCGCGTCAAAAATTACACACACTTTAGGAATGGCAACACTTACCTGTTACGGCTTGCTTGAATATACCGACTACCAGCGCATAAAATAGCCAAATAGCCCATAAATAATGGCAAATGCAATTATTATGTCGTTGTTTGTGGAGTATCACATTTTCAAAGGTTTTTGCTCGTAACCAACTGTGCTACTCTATTTGCAAGGTTCCTATTGAATTTTTGTGCCTCAAGGGAGAGTCTGACAATAATGTCCAAGTATGCATTGTTTGAAATAGGGTCGTACTTCCATGCAGTTTATCAATTTCCTCGCATTGAATGCGATTTAGCTGTAGTGCGCGTTGAGCTAATGTGTAGAAAATGGGATTTTAATTTTAAGTATTTTGTTATTCGTCTTTGAAGATAATGTTTGCTGCTGCTGCCATCTGGTGGTTACCTTGCAGGTACATAACATGTTCAAAACTGGAGTAAGTACTTTTATCCAATTTCTTGGAATTATGGCAAATGCCGAAACGTAGGTCAACATAAATTATTCCACAATATATTTTTTACTAAACTGTCGAATTTTATTTTTTCCTCGGAAATGGCATGATTTTTTGGTTGTGATCCAGAAATGTATACATGAATTGTTCTCGTAATTCTCTATATTGACGTGTAAAAATCAATATAAAGCTGCTCATATGCTCACCAATAGGTCCCATCCCCTCATTGAAATTTCTCTATCATTGTTCCGTGAAAACATAGTTTTAGGACGCCCCCTTAAATTTTCAATGCATGTAAAATATTCAGTTAATTAATTTTTACCGAGTTGCAACGCGAGGAAAATTGAAGTGCAATAGTCCGTAATTGAAAAGGAGGTGGAAGGAAAAAGCAATCACAATGGGCAGTGGGCAGGTATTAGGGTGCTTTGATGTAGGCAACTGCCGATAGGTGTCACTGGCGATAACTGTTTTGATTACAGATTTTTATCCCTCCCTCCATTTTTACAAGCAAGAACGAAACAATTTCGAAGAACACACCGTGCACGTGCAAGAACAGAAAAAACATTAATATTATTGCCCAATGACCTTGCATTCTGAATTGACATAATTTTATGAGGGTTATATACATTTTGAATGGCCAATAAAGCATACGAAGATGGCATACTCCTGTCACAATCCAGACATTTATCTCCACTTTTACAATGAATTGCACCAATGCACATAAAGCATGACAAAAAAGTCATTGAATTACTATTTGACAAAAAAATTGGGGCAATTGTAGACAATTTTAGATTTACTTATTCAAATTGTTCCTATTGACTCTTCTGATCGAATAAACGAAAGTAAGAATCAATAATTTGTACAAATTTTTCCAATAACAATGAACAATACATTATTGCACTGTGAATGTTTGTTTTTGTTTGAATAGACTACAATGTAATATCGAATTTTAAATTTCCTGGTTTATTTCAATTCAGCTTTTAAGAAATATAAGAATTCATTAATATCCGGCTTACAAAGTCCTACATTAATCCCAATTTGGAATATTTTATTTAAACATAGCTTCATTATGATGTGATTAATTGAGAAATTGCATTTATAAAAGCCTGTCAATGCCAATATAGTACAAATTAAAAAAAAAGCTGTCAATTAGTTTGATCAACATCCGGAATTGCTCAGTTTGTTGCGAATTAGGTGAACGATTTTCTGCTTTTATAATCCAGTAGGTAAATTAGCAGCATACATGAACAAACTCGGGGTATGTGTAGGTGAATTTCTTTCCTAGGGAGGGCGCTGCATTCAACGTGCCCTTAAAAGATAGGCGAGAACCCCTTGCAGCTGGAAGCATTTTGGCATAGCATAGCCTAGCTGGAATTTGGCTGTTACATAAACGTAAACCCATAATTACATAGGCTCTTACAGTCATTTAATGTTCATAACAATCTATTTTACGACTATAAAATGGCTTGTCGTCATTTCTAGCATAACTGTTACGTTTATTAGCCACAAAACGTTTGATATGGTGTTTAAGGGCTTTTGAATAGCGGAAGGAGGCGTGGTTATAGCAATACAGCTAAATAGACGTTGACAGTCTACGGCCACTCAAGATAATTTAAAGACTATTGAGCCTACAACGACGATGGGCGATAAAATCGCTGGTGGCCATTTCTGCTGCCATTTCATGATGCACTTATGACCTGCACTTTCCGCACATATGATACTGTACAAGTGTATATATACGTAGGTTTACATCTGTTGCCTGAAACAGCTTTTTCCATAACTGAACACCTAAGCATGGATACAAAATTGATGGCAAACCGTTTATTTATAAGAATATTTAGACAACACTTGAACAAGATTGAACAGCAAACTATACATATAGTGGTTTGAAAAATGACGTTTTGTTAGGAGGTAATTACATGTCACATGTGCCTTTATTTGACAGCTAGTTAAAAAATATTATTCGTTTTGCCATAATAGCTTCAATTTCTCATTTGTATAGCCTGTGCCAGAAGTGCAATTCTGTTTCAATTAATATGCTTCGGCTTCCGTTGGAAAATAATTGCGTTTTTATCGCATGCTTTATTCACCAGGCCAAGTTAAAAGAAATTAATTAGCAAATGCTCTATTGGTGCAATGATTTAATTGTTGGGATAATTTTCACATTTTTATGGCCATATTGCATTGTGCACACTAAAAGCTATATAATGCTGATGGTGGTTATGAATTGGGTGTTATCAGACATTCAACTCGATACGTACGGTGCAGATATTTTTTTAGCCAATTATCTGTACAATTGTCTTGTTGTAAGATATTTTGGCTAAAATATGCACATTTCATGGTATAATACTTGAATTGCTGGTAATATAGTTGGTAAACCGTATATAGTCATGCACCAATCGTCACTATTTGCATCTTGGACAATGGTTGTAAATGGAGGTTTGCTGTTAAAATACTGCAGTAATTGCAGACTATGATAATATGAATTTGATTTACTTGTATAACCCTATGAAATAATTGCTTTGTACAAAAATTTGTCAAGACAATAAAAATGCAATTTTCTTATAATTTGTATTTCGGATTTTTGACATCAGACGGAGCTTCCAGAAACGATATTTCGCCTGGCCAATGAACATGTTAATTGGTCGTGTGCCACCCAATGTCGAAAGTACGAAATATTTTCCGCAAAGTTGTGGAATAAATTAATTGTCAGATATAATTCTATACTATTAATGATTTCTTTAAATTAATTTACTTAATTGGACAAAAAGTATAATACTAACCACTGCATATAGACTATTGCATTCAATTGAATTGCTATATCGACATATTCGAATTACTGTGCCTGCTTATGTTATCTGATCAGATAACCCAAGCAAACTTCACATAAGTTTTTGTCTTTAGCGAAATAAAATTAACATGTGTAAAAATGCATCTTTGACAAACAATAAAGATTGGCATAGATGTAATATATCGTCTTGATAAGCTTGAAAGAAATGTGGAACCCATCAAACTCAAAGTGCCACCATCTGAAAGCTATATCACCCCCATATATACGTGAACTCTATATATGTTGAATGTTGTATTGGCAACAAATCCGTTTTTACACAACTGTCATTATATTGGTGCAGCCACATACTTGCAACGCTTTTGACTTTTGTGGCCCATGCTATGAGGATTTTATGACGACATTTCTGCTTTCATATGCGTGTTTTGCAGTAAACAGTGTTGTGAATATGGTGTAGTAAATTTTTAACTTCCTATTTACGCGTCCCCAAGATTTCGCACCCTTTATATATTATTCTGGTGCATGCAACGCCTCCATTGGGCGTTATAGGTTGTCACCGTTTCCTGTGATCTATATATCCTCTATGTCCACGGTGTAAATACACTTTGTGATAGCTTGATGGTCCAGTGACGCAACATTGGAGGAATAGTCATCATTCATTTTGGGCGTCACCAAAGTGGCAAACACTTCTTGATAAATGCTGATATGCATGCATCTTTATCAGTGTGTAGAGTATATGGCGTACTACACTTTCTTTGTGCATCGATACCCAATAAAAAAAAACCTGCAAGTGATTGTTATACAGCTCCACAGCCACTCAAAGGTGGACGGTGAAAATTGCAGGAGGTGCAATCCAAAATTAACATTTTTGCTCATTACATAAAAAAGCATTCTGAGACTAATTTTAATCCGCTAATGAAATACAGTATTATCTAACTAAGCAATAGCTTCCAAATATATATTTCTATGGTATTGAAAAAATATTTTAAAAATTCATATAAATGCTGTTGTTTAACCCGTTCATTACCACGAAGTAAATAATAGGAAAAATTTCCAACAAATGTAATATTTTTTTTTCTTAGGACTTTGTAAATTTTATGGCAAAGTTAAAAAAACATGAAAGCAACCATTTCGCACACATTAGTGAGAGTAGACACATGGCAGAAAATAAAACACTAAAATACTGCAGGGGTGTGAGCAGTTATATGTCTAGTATTCAAAATTAGCAGGGTTTTTAATTTTAGAAATTCTTCATATTATATACAAAAAGAAAATTACTATGTGTCCCTCTGAAGGGACACTGGTAGTAAATGGGTTAATATTCCCCACTAATATCACATATTTTTATAACAAGTGTACTTTGTGTAAATTTAGTTCAATATATGTACAATTTTTCATCATTCCATTGAAAAGTTTGTTATAGAATTGGAGTTACTGTTGGGCATGCAATGTAACAAGAATTTCAAAAGATTGGAAATATAATAAATTTTCCCCTTCCATCAGGTGCAAGTTGTCGCTGAATGGCAATGCAAGATACTCTATCACGAAATAGCACAATTCCCTCAACTACAATAGATTTCCCACCAAATTATCCGGACAGGTGGTTTCATGAGATCATTTATGGAAGCGAGTGAAGTTCAAGAATATTCGGATAAATGAGGTTTTCGTGTCTATATTATTCGTCTGCTACATAGAGCAGACTACTCATGCTGAATTTCTTTCACAATCCCAAGTCAATATACTTGAAGTCGACGCCTTCATTGTCAAAGTGGGTGCGAGTTTGAACGCTCATAGGTGAAGTTTATAGTTTTGTCTGCCCTGGAGTGGGTGACCCGTTTAACCGAATGTGCCAGCTCAGGGACAAAACACAAGATGTGGGGAGAGAGTGGAAAGGGCGGGCCAAATCCCTATGAGCATTGTTGTTGTTCAGGTGAAACGTGTGTTCCTCAGAGGTGTACCTGGCAGAGAAGTTGATGTACACCGTTCATAAATTTTGATGCGCATAAAATATATTCCTGTGGATGAGAGCAGGGACCATTCTGACGGCTCTTACATCAGTGCCCCCCTTCCTTCCCTCTTATGGGACCTTTTAGGAAATTGCCAGTGATAATTTCCAATTTTGGAGCGACTACTTTAGCGCGTTTCTTCATCCGAGCTGAACTTCTCAAAAGGAAACACCTGTTTCCTGCAGAAATTTTCCACCGCATTTCTACTGGGAAATGACAAAATCTGTTTGCAGCGAATGAGATTTTAAATAAACTTTGCATGATATTACAAATGTGTAAATTTTATGGAAAAGTGTCGGTTTACTAAATTTAAATTATAGAAAAATAATTAATTCAATTTTTGTTCTATTTGACAATACATATCTAGTTTGTTATAAAAGAACAATTAAATGTAATTAATGTTAAGAATTCTTCCTTCACTGTGCATGTGAAATGTTTAAACTGGTCTATTACGCAAAAAATTGAAGCTTTTATGCCGTATTTTTTTAAGGTGATTTAATTGAACATTTTATTCTGACAGTTGTGTACAAATGCGATAAGAGGATACGAAATATAACATAACTCTGTCCATGGTCAAATAATAATCCAATATAAGGCCTGAATGATATTTAAATAAACAAAGATTACAGTTTAAAAATTGAAGCAAACTAACTACTAATGCGTATACTTACAGCTAGTTTTTTTTTTAAATAGTATATGGAAGCTGGGCACTTGACCACCTGCGTAGCGCCTATACCACCATGCAACTGAACATGTTATAATGTAAGTGCTTTTCATGCACTTCTAATAGAAGATGTTGAAAAGTTCCAAAGTTTGCGTGCGCAGCAAACAGAATGAAAGTGCTTGAGGACCTAGAGAACGGCCGAATCGTTTTTATTCATGCCTGGCATGCATTTTGCTTTCTTACGTATTCAAGACATAATGTAAGTGCTGTTATAGCTGGGAACTGGATGTAGGCTGCATAAGACATGCACGTCTATGAATGTAGGGGTTTGGTCTTTTTGGCTACATTGAATGTTGCTGAATGCAGGCGTTGTAAGAGAGGAAATACGGAAAGTGCAAAGCATATACTTTGGCTGTCATCATTTTGGCTTTCGGAATGACACAATTCACCTCTTTTTGTCGTTTTTTCTCCTCCCTTCGTCAGTGGGAAAGGGCCGGTTGGTTGGTCGTCTACAAAATCACGTGGTCTCACCCACCTGTCCTTCCGTTGGCAGGACAGAAATTTTCCACCTGTAGGCCTACCTGTCCATCTCCACCCATCCGTCCCACCAGCCCTCCTTCTCAACGAGGTTCGTTGGGCTCCTCTGTGGGAACGGCGAATAGAGTTTCTGGGACTTCGATGATATTTGCCCCGCAGGTTGTTTGCTAAACTAGCTGCTTAAAAAAAACAAATACCAATAGTTTTTTCCTTCAAATTTCCTCCAGTTGCTATCGCACGGGGGGCTGTTTCTATTTAAACGGTAATTGGCTTTAGATTATAAAATGCAGCCTTTAACGTACACCTACTTGAGTTTACTTCTAATTAATATCGAAATCAGGGCACAGCAAAAACATTTCGTTGAAATTAAAATTGCTTTGTGCACGAACAGTGTGATTTCATTGCTTGAAATTTGTGAAAATGGATTTTTTGTTTCATTGGTGCGCTTAGTGGGAATGCAGTATTATTCAAAGTGAATTTCCTTCTGAAATAACAATGATGTGCAGAATAAGTAGGCAGGCACTTGTGTAAGCTCATTTACAGCAAAATGAAATTCTGGGTATGGATAGGAATTTCTCTGCAGTAAAACGCCAAGAAATAACAACTTTCAGCATTAAGGATAATTTCTTGAGGAAGGTGAACAAACGCACAACTATTTGCGTTCCTCTTAAAATTCTGACAAATGACGTTCTAAGTCAAATAACCCTATGCGAAGACGAACAATAAAAATGTATGGACATACCTAATTAATGCATTAATCTTAAACGATTCGTATACAGAAGCTCACAATTCATAGTCAATTGGAAAGTTATATTTGAAGCAACAGTCAGCTATAAGAGAGAATTGATAAATGTACTTTCGATCACTTAAATATGTTGAAATGCGTATAATACTTATGTCCTAATGTGTTAAATTACATAGCGATTAGATTTTGCGGAAAATAATGTTAATTGAATCTGGTTTTGTAAGATTTGTAGTGATATTGTTGACAAGGTTGGCGAACTTTTCGTCCAGATTATTATTAATTTCGAATAATTATTGAACTCATTTTCCATATCTGTCTTATACAAAAGTTGTAAATGTAGAAAATAAATGTCATATATTTTGCCTAGTTTGTACCAAAGTATGCTGGAGTTTTGAAACTTATTGCTCAATCCTGCATATTTGTCATATGTATACGTATAAGAAACTAACTACATTGACATACGATATGTATACAGTATGTTCCCAAAATAGGGTTATACTAATGATACGAGTTACCTGTTCAGGCAAAGGAATTATACGGGTAACTAACTTGAAATTTCTCTATTGTTGATGTTAACTTTCGTGTTACCCAAGTGGCTTTCGCCAGTTCACTTAATTTAACAAATGAGTAAAAATTGAGTAAAATGCGTATACATATGTGTATGAGAGCCTTTATGTTGTAATAAAACCAGCTTGTATGAAATGTCATGGTATTTTAATTAACTCTATTGTTTACAAACATCTTGTTGGATGTTAATTAAGTCTGTGACATTTCTATATTTCTTAGTGTATGTTGTCATTGGCATATATTCTTATAAGGCTAATGATTGTAATAGAAAAATTGCAGTACACCGTGTCATCGGTCATAGCTGTTTCTTTCGTCCTCTTAGCTTTAATTGCAATATGCAAATTTCCATATAGCTGCCTGGAAACTAATTGGAGTTTCCTGCAGTACCATGCACATCACTGGGTTTGATGTACCTTTTTTAGTCACCCTGACGCCTATTGAAAAACAGCAGTCCCCTTTGGTTTGAAGTTTGCTCAGAGGGTAGAAGTTTTGCAAACTCGAGCACGAGCACAAAGTGACAGCATCAAAAGCTACTCTGAATAAAAACTTGTAGATAAATCATAAGTAACATACGCTGAATATAATATATCATTATATACTTAGCTACAGGTAATTCTGTATCACAATTGGCAGTAAAAGGCTATTTTTTTATTTCAAGCGCGACATAATCCACTGTAACGCAGTTACATATCAAAGGGCTACATTAATTCTGAACAATTTGATGTGGGCTAAACATATTTGAAATTGGCGATAAAATAAAGAGGCAATGACAGCCTTATTTTCTGCTGTTTCTGATTTCTTGCTTGGAGATTCTCTGCTCGACATCACTGATGATTGGGCAGTGAAGTTGGCATTAACGGGCAGCAGCAAAAATATTTCGATTTCTTCATTTTATACCAACAATTTTGAATATGATTTCAGCAGTTCGTTCGGAATAATGTGACCTACTTTTTCAATTATTATTTCACGAGTCGAGTGAGTTGATGCTGTAGAATCTTAGTGGAACAGGTGGCAACCGAGCAACAACAAACGCCATTGTATTCTTGGAATCGCTCTGATACAGCATCGGCAGGCATCCCTAGTTGATGCTTAGGTGCGCAAGTGCTCGCGGTTGGAAGATAAGGAAATTTGACAAACCGCTAGGACCAACACGATTCACATCCTGTCATGCATTACCTTACCTTTAGGACCATACACAAGACTGCAACGTTTCGTGTATTTGTTGTCCCATTCTAATCACCAAGTTAAATCGGAGTATTTGATGCGTGAGCATAGATATGCAAAGTTATGCACACTGGTTATACAACACATGAATGGGTGGATGCCATATAATTTTGAAAATTGCTTCCATTGTTCTGAGATGTTTCTTTCAATAAGTTAATGTAAGCAAATTCTGTTTTATTTCTTATTTCATATTTTATTTACAGATGTTCTAAAATTTTTACACTGGAGAAAATTTGTTGCTATATTTGGTTCAAATGGCATGCAGCCAGAGGAGACATATGACGTCACTCATATGTGGTGTACAATAGACATGTACGTGCTATTCCAAGAGACATTAATTATAATTTGTGATTCAGTGTTGTATATTTGTTAATTCTGCCTTGGCAAACTGTGGAATAAAATGTGGACGCAAACATTTTGTTTTGAATGTTCATTTTATTTCAGAATAATAGTCACACATTGCCAATGAGTTTGTTGACAATCAATTGCACATTGACACCGAGGTACGCTTATTAATCGACGAAATTGCCAATTACAGCCTTATCGTAACTTATAACTCTTTCTTGAAAAAAATAATCCCAAAAACAACATGGCAATCCATGCAACAAACTTTAACTGACAAAGGATAATTCTTTTTTATGCTGTATGTTTTTTTAGTTTGTTTTTTGTTTTTTGGCGTCACGAATCCGATTTCGTTTTCAATTCAATTGCCTCGTTATGTTTTTTAAACTGTCACTGCTTGAAAAACTGAGTGTTTTTGGAGCATGCGGGACTCGGTTGCGATGACGTAACCGGTCACGTGATTCGCCATTGGAGCCCAGCAAATCGCGGAGAGTCAGTGTTGCCGGTTACACGGCTTCCTTGGTGGAAAGTGCCACCATCGACTGTACAGCAGACGGCAAACCAGCTAATCCTTTTGCCGATCGTCAGACCCACACTTCTGCAAGACTACTGACTGACACGACTGACCGCTCACAGTGGTCACTATCACTTTTTAACCCAGCCATCGCCATTTTATTGCCATTCGTACAACTTGTTGGACCAACTTTTGCCAGAAGTAGAAGCCAGGTAAAAAAAAATCCGAGGTGAGTTTTGTTAACTTGATTTTATTGCATCTTTAGTCACCTTGTTCTTCTGGTAATAAAAATTATGAGTTAAATGTTTAATTTGCTTAGATTGGCCGAGTGCGTGCTTAGGCAACACTGTCATTTTTATATTTATAACAATGTGTGCATAGGTACATGTATCTTCATGTATGCTCCTATACGTAAATATGTATGTACTTTATTATGGAAGTAAAAGTTTAATGACCTATAACAATAAATGCGGAAATAATTGCGATGAACAATTTATGACACTCTTGCCGCTTGATTGTGGAACATTCTTTTCTTGGCAACTTGTTTGCCTATGAAGAAAAAGAAAATTATTCAAACTTTCCCTGCTTAATGATAGGTACTAGTTTCTTGTATACTTAGTTATTAAGTTGCATAATGTTTTCGCATTTTTACAAATTGTCTCCATCCACTATCCCCCGCCCCCTCAGAGAAAAAAGTAAGGCATTACTATTTTTCACTTGGATTATTGCAATTACATCAGAAATTAAATCGGGAATTGATATATATTCAATAACCAATCGTTTAAAGTGTTGGTTTCACAGTTAAAAAGATACATTTTATGATTGCAAAAGTTTCAGAGGCGACAGTTTTACTTTGGGGGCAGAGTATGAAGTGAAAAACGAAGTAGAACTTTGACCTTTGATCAGAAGTTTCTGATTATAGAAACCTTACAAAAGTTGGCGCATTAAAAATGCTCAACATGGCGGCATTTTTAATTAAATCTGGCGAAATATTTACAGAAAAAGAATGATTTCAGCGCGTCCTTGAAAAGAATGCATTGACATAATTTCAATTGTGTAGGCCTACTAAATTTATGCAAGTGCAATTTAAATTGCATGTATTGTTCGAATACACAATAAACATTCATGTTTACCACATACATATTTTTACCCCGCCCATTTCTAAATTGAATGCTTCCTGTAATTGCAGTAAATTAGCGACTTGTAACTTGCCAATAGTGCCAATTAAAACAGTACCCTAATTGCTATGGCTGCCATTACTATTTCTAATTTGTTTGCCCAGGTAATTATCGATCTTGCAGT
>WWPM01016053.1:0-16613 GCA_023279145.1 Glomeris maerens | reverse complement strand
GTAGCACATTTCAACCCCATGGTAAATGCAAAAGCATCTTTAAAAATAATCCACCTTCCAAGATTATACTGACATGTCCGAGAGAAGGTCCACGTGGAATGATGGTCACTTTATGCAAAGGGTGCGAATCTTTCGTGTAATGTGCCACAATGGCGTGGCCTCCTTCATGATAAGCGGTTATCAAATTGGCTTCTTCGTCGGGAATCCGCGATCTTCGCTCGGGGCCTGCATATAAAATTTCTAGTTACAAGGCGAGTAATGTAAACGAAGGACATTTTGCAAGCAAAAGTTAATTGTACCCATTAAAACTTTGTCTCTGGCGTTTTCAAGGTATTTCATTGATACCGATTCGGCTCCATCAATTGCTCCACGGATTGCAGCTTGATTAGCAAGATTTTCTAGATCCGCACCTGTGAATCCAGTCGTGCCTCGCGCAAGCATGTCAATATCTACATCTGTAAGTACATAATTAATCGTTGTAAACATATGTCCAAAAACCAAGTCTAAATTGGAAACATTTTTATTTATTGTAATATTCCTGAACACATGTATTCATAGTCAATATAAAACTATTTCAGCCAGACTTGAAAGTTTTAGATCCAACTTGCGACCACTACCTTGTGACAACTGTATTTTTCCTAAGTAAAGTTCCAGTATCTCTTTCCTTCCTTTCAGGTCTGGTGTGTGAACTTGTACCTCGATATCAAAGCGTCCTGGCCTAAGTAACGCCCTATATACCACGCAAACGTAAGTTCCCTACTGTGCCAGTTTAGAACACCTTTTACTGAAAAAACCTACCTGTCCAAATCTTCTCTTCTGTTTGTTGCTCCCAAAACAATAACTCCTTCATTTTGTCGGAACCTTGCATGTATCAAACAAGATTTTTGTGTGTAATACTTGGGAGAAAATTTACAATCTTACTTACCCATCCATTTCCGACAATAACTGATTTATGGTCTGATTTGCATATGGATGCAACACGGAATTGGTTCTTTTTGCACCGACCGAATCGATCTCGTCTATGAATATCACGCATGGAGCTTTTGCTTTGGCTGTGTCTGCACATGATAAACAGTACCGATGCAGCAATAGCATTTGAACTTTACCCAAGAGCCAAACAAGAAAAAAAACATACTAAAGAGATCCCGAACTCGCCGCGCACCCTGGCCGACCAGAACCTCGTCAAATTCAGGTCCGGCGACGTGAAAAAATGGTACTCCTGCTTCACCAGCCACAGCTCTTGCCAAAAGCGTTTTCCCTGTACCGGGGGGACCAACTAATAAAACCCCTAGAGCGTGGCAGATTTGAAATATTAGCACCATGTAATACGCCGACATTAAACTTTTAGCCAACATTCACCTTTTGGTAATTTTCCTCCCAAAACAGAAAACTTTTCCGGGCTTCGCAAAAATTCGACGATTTCTTGAAGTTCTTGTTTTGCTTCATCTACCTGAAATCATTGATGATAATTATTTTAGCTGAAATAATCTGATTCCGATGTGCACGTACTCCTTTGACGTCATCAAACGTGACGGTTATCTCCTCTGGATGAACCGCGTTGCTGTTAGTCAACTGAATTCGAAACGAGCCTCCTGCCAGTAAGGAAAACCATTTCACGATAGAAATAAAGAAAGAAGGGCCAAATTTCACGCACCCATGAATGAGAATAAAATGGCAATAACAAGGACGATTCCCATCAAGTCTCTGAACACGTTAAAGATGCGGAGCTTATTTCCTGGTCGGACGCGCGTGTCCGATGTAAGGTAACCTTCGGCAAATGCAACCTTTATCCGTTGCTGCTCGTCCTGCCCAATATTTTCGTCTGACAAAATAGATTTCAGCTTATCGCTTCGCTCCAGTTCTTCCTTTAGTTTAGCTTTTTCTCTATTTTCCTTTTTCAATCTCAGGTTAAATATCTTGTCGGTGATTCCGGCAGACTTGTCAGTGATTTGGGCAGACCCAACCTTGACGACTGTATGGCCCCTCTCAGTCTTAAAAAACCTAACCTGAATTTTGCCTGCATGTATATAATAGGAAATCAATTGCTGTACATATGTTACAGCTACAGCAGTTATTTAGTGAGTAACTGCAACATGCCGTAAAGTGGCGAGGAAGATATATGTAAGGGATGTTGTCCGAAACCCGGTGGAAAGCCATATTTATTCTCAAAGAAAGTGGCAGACGAAGTGTGTGACACTCTCCAGACATTTTTGCAAGATCCTGGTACAGTTCCTCGCAAGATCTGCGCCGCTTCCTTTAGCCGTCTGACAAATGGATCGCCGCAATTCTTCACTGCCTGCCAAAGCAATAGATTTTCCAAATTGTAAAATAGCAAATATATATTACCAATTCCGTAATTTACCCTCCCTCATCCATGTTTTTTTTTTATAAAAAAATAATAACAATAAAACTTAATTGAAAATATTTGCGTACAATATTTTAAAAAAAACTTTACGAATTTACCTTGTACAAAAAAGTTATGATTAGAGTGCGGATTTTACGTGCAAGCACTTATTTTTTTGCTGAACATCTTGTGATCAGGAATTTTACAGAAAAGCGTTTTAATTTAATTTGGAAAAATTTGGACATCATTTTTGTGTACGTTTTTGTATGTTTTTTGGGCTAATTTTGGCACGTAAAGTTGCGCACAAAATGCACGTAAAATCCGCTCTCTAGTTATGATACAAAAATTCAGTGATCTCTCTCATATGTATTAAATTTCCTGCATGGTACGTGGTCATGTGGTTTTATGTAGTAATAAGATAACAATTAAATTTCGAAACGGACACCAAGAGCCTCACAAAAGCCTGACCGTTTTCATACAGGTTTACATTATAGTAGGGTGCTAAATACCTCTTGTAAACTCTCTGGACAGATTACTGCACTTTCCTCGTGCTTTTTATGCGAAGGGCTTAATTTCGGGCATCTGCCCACGATACCAACGCCACTGTAGACTGCGGACAAAACGTGCGTTAAAGCAACCGGTAGCTGCCCAAACGAAAAGTAATTATCAATCATCTAATAATGAAGTTTTCTTTCAAAAGGAAATTACAAAACCGCTCAACTTACCTGTGGAGACAAATTATTGGATGCGAACATGATCGCGGCGATTCACCACAAGTTGCTATCGTCTTGCGTCACTTCCGTTTACGCATCAATATAACTACGCTCGTACAAGAGGATCTTTGTGTCCCTTGCATTGTATACCGATCATGGCGGCGGGATCGAGCAAATTGCTTTTGAATTTAAAAGCGGCTTTGGTGGATTTGAGCGGCACTTTACACATTGAGGATCATGCTATTGACGGGGTGGTGGATGCGCTACGTAGGTATGCAGTTTTCGGCCACTGACTTCAATACATGTAATTCATCGACTTAAGAATTTACATATTCATGCATTATAAGGTTGAGGGAATCGAAGATAGCTGTTAGATTCGTATCCAATACCAGCAAAGAATCAAAGGCATCAATATTAGAACGATTACGGAAATTGGGGTTTGCAATCAACAGTGAAGAACTGTTCACTTCTTTAACAGCAACCCGTAAATATATGGAGAGAAAAAGCTTAAGACCGTTGCTCTTACTAGAGCCCTCAGCCTTAGAAGACTTTGAAGGTTATTTTCAATGAAATGTGGTATATGGTAATTAAAGTAAACGTAAATTCGTATTTGCATATATTTTGCAGGTGTGAACTGCAGTGACCCTAATGCAGTTGTCGTTGGCCTAGCCCCCACTAGTTTTTCTTACGAGTCCATGAATTCTGCCTTCAGGTATATGCTAATTAAATTACTGCATAGCCCCTCGACGACAATTGTAGTATTTTCTGAAGATGGGAATTTCAAATAAGGTTATTGCTGAATGGCGCATCGCTAGTGGCAGTTCACAAAGGCCGCTACTATCAGAGGAAAGATGGAATGGCATTGGGACCTGGTCCTTTTGTGGCATGTTTGGAACATGCAACTGGTGTCCAATCCCAAGTTGTTGGAAAGCCAGAGGCTTCATTTTTCATGGAGGCTCTGGAATCTCTTAATGTAACGCCGCAGCAAGCCATAATGATCGGGGATGTAAGTTATAGCTATTTCATTTTGAATAATTAACAATTTATTGCATATGCCTCTTCATGTAAAAGGATGCAAGAGATGATGTTGAAGGAGCAATGAAGATTGGCATGATTGGTGCATTGGTCAAGACTGGTATGTTTACATTCCGTCAAGTTCGTATTGTGATTTCATACAGTGTTATCTACTCAATAACTGTCAGCGTTATTATCTCTTTGTGTAGACTTAGTTTTATTAAAAAAGATTTCCATTTATTAGGGAAATACAGAGCGGGTGACGAAGATAAAATCTCACCGGGGCCAAATTTTGTTTTTGAATCCTTCGCTGATGCAGTGCAACAAATTTTGTCTACAAACTTGCAGTGAAGTCTCTCAATTTAAATAAACCCTTCATTTTATACAAAACTATAACGACGAGAGAAAATGTAAATATATCAAGAGTGAATGGTAATATGTTTTTGTCTATGTGGAATGAAATGCAAATTGGACATATTTCCTCAGGATTGGGAAATTCAAAATTAAGATGTCTGTCGTGTTGTTTGTACACGAAAATTTAAGGAGAGGATTAAAATGTTGAAAATGTAATACCTAATTTATTGATGCTCCTAACAACTGCGATGTTTATCGTTTCTGGGTAGTCTCTTTATCTTTTTAATTAAAAATATTTTTGTCATCCTCCTATACTATAATAAACCACAACATTATGACTGTCAGCCAAGCGTGGAAGACGGATATGTCGCTGTTTCAATTGTCTTTTCTGTTCTCAATGTTATTTTGGACCAGCGTGTATAATCTAGAGAGACAAGAAAGATCAACAGGTACGGCAACTGACCCTTTCGCATGCCCCATAGTGGACGACTACGACCGCGAATCAAACAATGAAATTAGATTAGCAGCTTTGTTGCCTAACGATTCGACTGTTCCTGCCGCGTTAAGCAAGGTAGGAGCTGGGATCCTGGTAGGTGTAGATGAGGCACGCCGAAGAGGGCTCTGGCCCGCAAACTTCACTGTGAACGTGACCTTTCACGATTCCAAGTGTTCCATTGTGTATGCGCCGAACGAGGCAGTAACTGCGTACATGGACGAAAGGACGCATGCGTTCCTGGGGCCAGTATGTGATCTTGCAGTGGCCCCTGTGGCCCGGTTCCTTAAGTTCTGGAACGTTCCTCTGTTGACAGCTGGGGCTTTTGCGCACGATTTTGGAATGAACAAGACAAGATGTAACGACGAATTCTACGAGATGACTCGTGCGGGATTCGGCCACGATTCCATGTCGCGATTCGTTGTCAAGATCATGGAACACTATGGCTGGCAAAAGCTGATGATAATCTACGACAAGTACGCGTACTTTATTGACAACTTCTGTTACTATGCGGCTTCAGCACTTGTGGACGAATTGAAACGGCACGAGGGTTACCGGTACCATTCGTATGACCTAGAGCAGAATGCCGATTTGGGGCTGGAAGAGAATCTGCGACTGGAAATCGGAAACGAATGGGCCAGTCAGTAATTGATAACTATACAGATACACATTTATGTTTCCAGTTGTAGTCTAGACCTGTATAGTTCTTTATTAGTTGTCATTATCTGCGCAAACCCGGAGACTGTCCGAGATATCTTGCTTGCTGCCGGGAATTTGCACATGGCCGATGACGGCGAATATGTGTTCTTCAGCATTGAGTTGATTTCGAGGTTTTTGTGCCTGGCATCCTAGTGTAATTTCTGGTTGAAGGGTTGAAGATAAATTCCTTATCATTGTGTATTGTAGCAATGTCGACAGTTTGAAGCCATGGTACAGAGAGGGCGATACTGATGAGACAAATGACAGAGCTAAGAAAGCTTACGAGATGTTGTTGACCCTCAACCCGAGGACTCCCGTAACGCCCGAGTTTCAGAGTTTCTCGGAAAACGTTAAGAACGTCTCCATGGCCACATTCGGTTTCGACTATGGCAACGAAACTGTAAGTGGAGTTCTATAAGCTTTCTTGAAATGTTAACCAGTGTCGTTATTTATTCACATGATCTGCCAGGTTAATACTTTCGTGACCGCATTTTATGAAGCGGTACTTCTCTTTGCGTACGCTGTAAATGAAGCACACGCACAAGGGCATAGTATCAATAATGGCACAGCCATCATCGAAAGGATGTGGGGAAGAACGTTTCTGGGTATACATATTGATTTTGTTGAATTCTATGAAACATTTCTTTCATATAATTTGGCATTTCTTAGGAATCACAGGCAATGTTAGCATTGATTACAATGGCGACCGTAATGCTGATTACTCTTTGTTGGACATGGAGCCTGAAAGCGGAATGTTCGAGGTTGTAGCTAACTATTATGGGGCTAACCGTGAGTATGTGCCAGTTCCCGGAAAGGATGTATATTGGTCCGGAGGATTGATTGTACCACCACCCGATACTCCCACTTGTGGATTTGATCACGCCAAATGCCCTGGCGAAGGTTAGTATACTAAAGTGCTCTCTATATATGCGTGTGGTACAGACATTTTGTTGCGTTCTTTTTGCAAGCAGCTCCTTTCCCTAAATATGCCATCGTGAGCATTACGCTGCTTCTGGCAGTCATCCTAATGGCCTTTGTGTCTTTCTTTGCATACAGGCAAGTATGTGTTTGAAATGAAGAAATATTTTCAAGTGATTGTTATTGTATTTTTTGTATGTGCGTTGAACAGACATTATAAACTGGAAGCTGAGTTGGCATCCATGAATTGGAAAATCCGATGGGAAGATATCCTATTTGCGGCCGCGCACATTGACAAGGGCCGCAGGCTAGCAAACAGCCGTCTCAGTTTAGCCAGGCACAGTCTCGCAGTAAGGATCATGCATGCAGACAAGTTGTCAGATGTTTTGAAGTTTGAACATTAATTCTGAAACGATCGTTTACAAAGAGTTCATATTCTGAACACCATTTGGGTGTTGCGGGTGGAGACTCTTCGAAGCAAATGTTTATCAAGACGGGATTTTACAAGGTACAGTGACGCTTCCTGAAAGGTGCGCTATTTGCAATCAGATGTACGTTTTGCGTGCAGGGCGCAATGGTAGCAATCAAGATGATCACCAAGTCCAAGATAGATATCTCACGTCCCTTATTGCTGGAGTTCAAACTGGTGAGATTGAGATTTTGGCCACCGGTCTTCGAGTTCTGGCCATTGCACTCAGACGTAGTTTTTCCAGATGAAAGATCTTCAGCACGACCATGTAGTCCGCTTCATTGGATCCTGTGTTGATCCCCCGAATTGCTGCATTGTCACCGAATACTGCGCAAAAGGAAGCCTGCAAGATATTCTGGAGAATGATCAGATCAAGTTAGACGACATGTTCAAACGGTCACTGGTTCACGACCTTGTCAAGGTAACGTCATGGGCATGCTAGTCGCAAGGTTAGCTTTAACTTAATAAGGACTATGTCATATAGGGGTTGTCTTACCTACACACCAGCGAAGTGCGTTCCCATGGAAATCTGAAATCATCCAACTGTGTTGTGGACAGTAGATTCGTGTTGAAGGTCACGGACTTTGGTCTTCATTCAATTCGAGACCGTATTGATGACGGTGATCGTGAGGATTCATATGCGTTCTGGCGAAGTCAGTATGTAAATTTTACGTCAGCATTTGTGAAAGTTTCTTAATTTCATTCATCTTTGTGCAGAGAAACTATGGACTGCACCGGAACTGCTTAGAATTGATGAACCACCACGTGCTGGTACCCAGAAAGGTGACGTGTACTCTTTCGCCATTGTGACGCATGAAATAATATTCCGACAAGGACTGTTTCACTTGGACATTGGAGACCTTGCACCAAAAGGTAATTTGGTTTTTTATAACTTGCAATGATATGACCCAAGGTATTGAGAAACTTTTGTGTTGGAACAGAGATCGTGGAGAAATTGAAGCATGGTTTGGAACCATTGCTTCGGCCGTGTGTTGACAGTAGCGTATGTGACGAAGAAATGGAACAGATGATGACCAAATGCTGGTCAGAAGAGCCGTTACAGCGACCGGACTTCAACACATTGAAGACCATAATACGTCGCATCAATAAGTATTTCAGCATCAATCCCTGTTAAGTTTAGATATCAATACGTATGCTCCTTGCATTGATTTGCAGAGCTAGCGACAGTGGAAACATCTTGGATAATCTTCTGTCTCGCATGGAACAATATGCCGACAATTTAGAGCTACTTGTGGACGAAAGGACAGCAGACTACTTGGAGGAGAAGCGCAAATGTGAAGAAGTTCTCTACCAACTGCTTCCAAGGTTCAATGTTGCATTGAGTGATGCATGGTTAATGTAGAGAATAAACTAATGTGAATCGTTTCGTAGATCCGTTGCCGGTCAACTGATTCGTGGAGAGACGGTAGCAGCGGAGGCATTTGATGCGGTCACCATATACTTCAGCGACATTGTAGGTTTCACTGCATTGTCGGCAGAAAGTACCCCGATGCAAGTTGTAGATCTGCTCAATGACCTCTATACTTGCTTTGATTCCATTTTGGGAAACTTTGATGTCTACAAGGTGAGGTGAAATTTATCCTTGGCACAGTGTTATTATTATATTATTAAAAGAAACATTCAGTTCATTGATAGCATGTTTATGTGCTACGTTTAGGTGGAAACGATTGGCGACGCTTACATGGTGGTGTCAGGTCTTCCAACACGAAGCAGTGTCCATGCTAGAGAGATCGCTCGCATGTCTTTGGCCCTCTTGCACAATGTTCACACTTTCAAGATACGACACCGACCTGCAGAAAAACTGAAATTGAGAATCGGTTTGCATTCCGGTATGCATGGTCAATTCAAGTCCTCTGATAGTGTGCCGTATAGCTGAATCTTTATGGACCAATTGTAGGTTCGTGTGTTGCCGGTATTGTAGGATTAAAGATGCCCAGGTACTGTCTGTTTGGTGACACCGTGAACACTGCTTCACGAATGGAGTCCAACGGTGAACGTAAGCATTTGATTGAAACTATTTGGAGTATTTGCATTGACAGTTTTTGTTTAACAGTCAACCCCATGTTCGTCTGCATTTGGTTCTGTTCATAGCACTGAAAGTTCATGTAAGCCCTTTCACTAAAGAAGCGCTGGATGTGTTCGGAACCTTCCGCTTGGAATGCCGGGGCGAAGTAGAAATGAAGGTTGGCCAACGCTTAATTTTCTTTTATTACACAACCTTTACTGACCCCTTTTCCAAAGGGCAAAGGCAAGATGACTACTTACTGGCTCCTGGGTGAAAACGAAATGAAGATGGATTGAGTCGTAAATCGATTTACGAACGTTGATTGGGGGAAAGGTATAAATCGATCATTTTGCAGTATGCGCTATTGGCTTAAAAGGCAAAATAAAGCCATTCCAAGTACGCATGCCAGACTATGCTACCATGTAAACTGTCAGCACGTGCTCATTGCGAAAAAGAAATCCAATAAAAAAAAGCAATCGATATGTGTCCGAATAGGCGTACTGTTATTGGTCACAGAGGGGAGGTGAGCCAATATATTGAGGATGAGGAAAGGCTTTTACGGCTCACGTCCATTCCTTGTTCCCAAGGCAGTCGTTAGGCAAGTGTTCGGTCACTGTGCGCAGTTTGGCTGGAGATAGGCTAAACCATGCCCACACTTTCTGGAGTCAACCTGGATGGCATGTCTGTGATTCGGGCGCTCAGAGACCATACCAGGGATGTTTGGCGTCAACAGTTACTGCGCCTGTCATACGTTCGTCATGGAGAAGCGGGCGACTACAGTCACCTAAACAGGTCCTATATCTCTTTCGTTCTTTGTTAAGATGATATTTGCCCAGTTACAAATTGTGTTCTTGCTGATGCACAAGTTCTTGCGTATTGCATAAGTTTGCAGCTGTAACTATATATATTTTCCAGAAGGAAGACCCGGTGGGAAATGGTGCGCGTCAGTGCCGCCGTTGTGGGCATTGAGATGTGCTATGCGGCCGAAACTGCATTTGTCAGTCCTGCCCTTCTCGAGATTGGGGTGCGTCATCTACACATGACCCTCGTGTGGTGCCTGAGTGCTGTAATAGGCCTCTTCCTCGGTCCTCTTCTGGGATCATTAAGTGACAGCTGTAATAGTCGATTTGGTCGGCGGCGCCCTTTCGTGGCTCTTCTGTCCATAGGTATCCTCCTTGGCCTACTCCTAGTGCCCAATGGTCGCTTTCTTGGAGAGACCCTGGGAGATTCCAATTACTCTAGGCCATGGGGTGTGGCTTTAACAGTGACAGGAACAGTTCTGTTGGACTTAGATGCAGATGCATGTCAATCTCCGGCAAGGGCCTACTTGCTGGATGTGACAGTTAGAGAAGACCATGCACTGGGTTTGAGTACATTCACAGTAATGGCCGGATTGGGAGGGAGTGTAGGGTACTTGATGGGAGGAGTGGATTGGGATGCTACAGGAGTTGGTTCAGTGTTTGGTGGGCACGTTAGGGCGGTCTTCACCTTTGTCCTCGCAGTGTTCTTTATTTGCGTGGTTACAACTCTACGTAGTTTTCGCGAGATGCCCCTAGGTGTAATGCAGGAATTGCGAGAGAAATGCCCGTTGGAATCGACAGACGCTCCAACATCGGTTTACGGATCAACTGATGATGTTAATGTCCAAGGGATTGATGACAATCCTGAGCCAGCAAAGCATCAGAAGATAGCGGACGATGGGGTACGATTGCATACTTTTCAATACTTGGTATATGTATTTAATTGCTACACATTAATACAAAAACTTGAATGTTACTTGCTAGTTGCAGGGTACTGGGTCATCTCGTAAGCCAGGTTCCAGTCTGTACCAATTGATGCTATCTGCGGTCCACATGCCAGGTTCCCTAGCTGTCCTCTGCTTGACAAACCTCTTTTGCTGGATGTCTCTCGTATGCTACTCTCTGTACTTCACTGATTTTGTCGGCGAAGCAGTGTTTGGCGGCGATCCTCGTGCTCTTGAAGGCTCCGTCCCGAGAGAAACATTCGAACGTGGAGTTCGTTTTGGTTGCTTGGCCATGTCCCTCTACTCTCTGTCATGTTCAGTTTACTCCATGGCCATAGAATCGCTCGTCATTCGATTTGGTAAGTTAATTGACGGAATTTCGTGAACTCTGCGTTACTGTTTTTATGAATTCTTTCAAATATTATTGACTCGCTTCACAACTTTTGAATTTTCATTACCCAACTATTTTTCTACATTGTATATTCTATATCCTTTCAATGCAGGTGCTAAGAAAGTATACGTTGGAGGCCAACTGATGTACTGCTGCGGTATGGTGGTCTTGGCTATAACGAGAAATCGAATCGTCGCCATCATTATGTCTTCCACTGCTGGTGTCATGTATGCGACACTTTTCACCGTTCCGTACTTGCTTATCGCACGTTACCACTCTGTGGATGTTTCGGTTAGTCTCATCCTTTTCCGTTTTAGTTTCATGCGCTCCGATTTAGTTGCAGCCCTCGCACTCATGCATATTTCTTTGTATTTTTCAGTTCGGATGCGGTGACCATGGGCAGATTAGAGGTCTGGGTACAGATGTGGCTATCGTGGGAAGCATGGTATTCTTGGCACAGTTGCTGTTGTCCGTATGCATGGGCACTATCATAAACATTGCAGGCAGCACGGTGGTTGTGGTCTGTGCTGCTGCATTGCTCAGTTTGTGTGGTGCAGTTTCTGCCACCAAAGTAACTTACTTGGACCTTTAATTTCACATAACGTATTGTCATTTTTCTTTCATGTTGCATGTTTTCGAGGTTATTAATTGTGCGCTCGTGGTTAACGTAGAAAGAATTCTTTCGGTGTGGATGCAATTGCCCTGTTATAATTCCAAACTCGTTTTCCACTTTGGATTTTACTAACCATAAAAGTTGACAATAGGACCTTCCGATATTGATTTTCTATCCTATAAAAGAGATCAGATAGGGTGAAGGATAGGCAAGTGTGGTACGTGCTGTGGAAACTGCTCTGGCATTGTCTAGTACCTATATCACATGTCCTCTGTACCACATGGTTATCAATAAATTTCATCCCTTCAGATATATCCATTTCGGACGTCATTGCGAGTTTCAATTTTATCAAGAAGAGATGGTGCATAGATATACTGTATGTACATATATGAAAAATGATGTCATATCATATCATCTTTACTGAGAATTTTGAAATTGCAAGTAGTAGTAATTGGAAATTTGTTATTATTCCAATAGCAGTATGATTTTGGAGTCAAATTGAATTTGCTTGCAAAGTTTTACGATTTTTTTCGCCCCAGTGTATTTTTAAATCCATTGAAGCCTGTAATACCTAGGAATCTTCACCGCATGTCTTCACTGCATGGTTGGGCGGCGAAGTCAGCATTTAAAAGGGTAGCTCAGCAATCCTAACAAGATTCCTACATCTCGAATCTGTTTTCAGTAGCGTTTTTTGATCAAGGGAATCTTTTGTCAGACAAAAATTTTCATAATACATAAAAATAGCCTAGTTGAGCCAGTGGATTTTCTGAAATAAGTACATGTTCAGGACTTTGGTCCACAATTTTTGTATATGATTGACCGTGTCATCTAATTTGTTTTCAGAAAAAGTCTTCTGACGTAATGTCAGAATTTCATTTTGTATTGTTCTTGTAATTTGAATGACAGGACTGCGTAGTCTGACCGAGATTAAATTGTATAAAGAGACTTGTTGAATAAGTGGTTGCCGAAAGCGTATAAGTAGCACTTTAAAATGATAAAGTTAAAGAAATTGGATACGCTTAGAGCAAAGGTTATCCAGTCAAGTGTCCAGGAGGATATTTTTTATTCAGTCACTATGCAAAAGCTGCATTGTCCATGTTGCTAGACCAAATTCATATGTATAAAAAAATGCTGGCACACGCATACATATATAAATAGCCTTGCGTTATACCCTTGGAAACCATGCAGAAACCTCTAGGCCATCAGTTTTCATAATCGACTGTATGCATGCTTAATTATTTGGACAAAAAAGTATAGGAATTCTAAATTGTGCTTAATTTTTTCCTTGGGTCAGTTTTTGGCATTGCGAGAGAAGAATCGATCTACAGTGGAACCTCGCTTAATTAAAAGTTTGCATAATTATAGTTGCGGGAACGAGCTCGCAACCCGAGATACTCGTATACCGAAACAATTTCTCCCATAGGAAATAAAGGAAATGCACTCAATGCGTTCCACCCGCCCATAAATGCGCAAATCATAAATTTCAAATTGTTTTGCAATGGTAATTATTCTACATATTATTACAGCTAATATCAGAAATATGTACGTACTGTAACAAATTAACTCGCACTTCATCTTTGAGGTGAAGTCTCCCTCACACTACAAGCGCTCCATACCTTTTTTAATATAATGAATTATAATAATATTACAATAATAATTATAAATTATATATGCGTAATTTATAAATTATAAACATACATATTTTATATGATTATTTATTTTATTTATAATTTTCCTGAAACAAAAATTGTTGCTCGTAAACAAATTTGCTCGTAATCCGAGGTTCCACTATACTCTTGTCAATCTTAATAAAATCAAGAGTACTGTCGATTAAATATATATTGCCAAAATTGCGCGTGATTTGACAGATGGTAACAACTATAAAATTATTAGAAAAAGTACTGTGCCATTTTCTAGCTTGTATTTTGTAATAAGGTACGATATTATATTTATTTTGTTGATATTTTTGCGCCCGAGCGCCCCCATGCGATTCATCCTCCACTACGTTGTCGTTCTCCCCTCCTTGGAAAAGTGGTATCGTCGGGGCTAGACAACGAACGGCGGCGACGGCGTCACGTGACGTCTCGATGCCCTGAGGTCGACCGGAGAGGAGGATGGCGACTATCATCGTCTGTTGCTCGTCGGCGGAGTTCCTGTGACGGTATGAGAAGAAAATTAGGCCATCCACCGCTTCCTTTCTGTCACAGAACAATGCGCTGCTAACCATCTGAACAGGGGAAGTCAATACATATATCGAAAACGATCTGTTCAGCCGCGATCTCCGCCATATTTTTATATTGGCATCTGGGGCCTTTAGCCTTGCTCATGTATGATGAGAGCCGGCTTTTCGGTACATTGACCGGCTAACCGGCTGAAATAGACGCGGAAATACGCGTCTTTTTTCCGTTAGAGTTATGTCGAAAACTTCGCTGACCATCGTGAGCTACTCGGTGGTATTTCTGCTCTGTTTGCGACATGGTAAGTAAAAAAATGAGCGTACTGTTTTTTTATTATTTCTGGGCGTCGTTTTCTTTTCCGCGCCGTCGGTGACGTCACAGGCGACTATGACGTCACGGGCGGCGGCGGTTTCGTGAAAGGAACCCACTGTGCGAAGCAACATTTCTGTATTGCTGATCGATATCATTGAAGGATTTGCCGTAGTTATGCTACCTAGTTGAATGTTATGTGATATTCAGGCAGTGGTACTATCTTTTCAGAAACTAGAGGCGAAGAATTGCAAGCGTATTAAAAATAATGAATGCATTCGTTATACAGGAATTAAAGCATCAAGGACGTATATAAGTCTGACATTTTGTAGGATATTGAGTTTCAGTAATAAATTGACGAAAAAGTTGACGCAACTTTCATTTGAACAACAGGAGTAGTTGTTGATTAAAAGGAAATATACCATAGTTATTTTAATCGAGGCGCTAACAATTTTCTCCAAGAGGGATCCGGCTTTTTGCAAAATATTAGAGACCGGCCACTATTAGTCATCCGGCCTAAATTAGAATAACTACAGTAAATAAGCTGGCGGTCCATTGTCTCGTTGTCACATTGGCGGCGGCTGTTAGTCCACGGCCGTGCGAAAAGGGCTCGGCGCGAGGAGGGCTCACTAGACGAGGGTGGCAAGGGCTTTATAAAAAAAAATACCAAGATAAAAGTAATCCGGTTTTTTCCTCGCTTGTCTGATGTTTTTTTCGATAGGGTACTCTGTTTTTTCCCCTGCTTTCGCCGCCAATCCGGCGCCAACGGGGTCAAAGGTATTCTGATCGAATAAAAACGACCCATTTTTTTCGAATTTTATTTTATAGGGTTAGGTCTGCCGGATTCAGATGGAGACACTAGGACCCCAACTCTATGCGCCTATGTGTACCATGATGTGGTGAAAGAAATGAAGAGCTCTCCAATGCCGTCAAAGGCCTCTGAAGATGTTGTGGAAGTGGAAGGGCGCCATGACAGTATGCAGGGAATGGTTTTTGCGGATAACAAGACTATACGTTGTGCCAAGGCCACGGATTTCTGCTACACTCTTTGGATTGAAGATAACGTGAACAGTACCGTGGCTCCAAAGATGACAACACTTTTGGCACAAGGTATATAGTAGTTATATTTGAATTGTATAGTTGGATGTTAACATGTGTTGTGTGGGTCACAGGTTGCTGGGAGAGCTCGGGAGAGTACGATTGTGGTCGGACGGAATGCGTATCCGTTGGGCGAGTCATGAAAGCCATGAACAACACGAAATTTTGCTGCTGCACGGGAGACATGTGCAACAGTAATATGACCGTTTCAGATGAGCTAATAGCACCTCAATCATCAGATCGTATGCTGTCCACGGTATCACGGCCATGTGAGTGGCATTTCGGTTGCCGTTTGTCCAATTGCATCCAAATTGGCGGGTTGGCATTATCACGTCTGTTCAGCCTATTGATCGGAAAATTTTTACTGTTGTAGTTCTCAAATATTTCGAACTATATACGTATATGTTGATAGAAATTAGCCACTTGAGTAACGGTTTTTAGTTTAAATATTCAGCATTTTAATTAATTTTGCCAGTATCCACATTGTAGAATGAAACAGCATGCGAGGAATCTGCGCTCAATCCTAATTGGATTATTTTATTTTTTGGCAGCGATGCCATCCGTTGAACAAGCCAGTAGGGACCGTGAAACCCTCTACACGGCCCTTGCATCCCTGGCTTGCGCTATTGGGCTGTGCTTCGTAACTTTCTTTGCGTACCGCCGTTGGGTACGTCTGCGAAAACCCAGTCCGGACGCTGTACACCTAGTAGAGTCGGGTCACGGCGGCGTGTCTTCGTCTCCCGCTTTTGATTTGGAAAACCTGAAACTGCACGAGGTGGTGGGCCGGGGCCGCTACGGTACCGTGTGGCGAGCTTCCCTCAACGATACCAATGTGGCCGTAAAGATCTTTCCAAGTCAGCATCGCCACTGTTTCCTCAACGAGCGAGATATCTATTGTTTGCCCTTCATGGAACACTTGGCACTGCTGCGCTACCTGGGATCTGAAGAACGGGTTACTGTGGACGGCAGGCCGGAGTACCACCTGGTAGTGTCCTACGCTCCGCTCGGCTGCTTGCAGGAATACCTGAGAGCCAACGTGACAGATTGGTCGACACTTTGCCGCATGAGCCAAAGCATAGCCACCGGCCTGGCCCATCTACACAACGACATCTGCAAAGGAAGTAAGTTTGGTCGAGAAGTTCCAAGATTTCCTCTTTATTTCTTCATTTCTAACGACTCGTTTGCATTTCTAGATCTGAGTAAGCCATGCATCACTCACCGTGACCTCAATAGTCGCAACGTATTGGTCAA
>WWPM01016028.1:0-12113 GCA_023279145.1 Glomeris maerens | reverse complement strand
CAGTTTGAATGCTTGGAGAGAATATTGGCAATTGAGAGGGATATTGCATGCTTCTCTTTGATGATTTAACTTTCCTTCCCACATGTGTTATATCATGAAGTGCAAGGGGCCGTTCTTCACCAATGGTGCTTCTATTAATCTGATTTGAATTCTGTGCATTAATTATTTAATCTCTTTTATCAACAGTAAGAATTCATATTATAGACACATTGTGAGCATGCTGAATATTCACAAGTTCATTTCAAATTTAATTATGTTGAATTCTACACACCTCAGTTGGTGTGCATGCAGTGCTGTTTTCAAATGCATCATATTCTGAAAGAGCAAATAGTTCCACATTGCAATTGGTACTTGTAGGATTGTCTTGTGGGGTCAAAGATGTATATGTGACATCAATGGTTTGGGATATTACAACTGATATTACATCTTTGTTGGATATTATATCAAATTCTTGTAATTCCACATTTGTTTGGAAATCTTTGTCATATTGTTGAAAAGTGAGAGAGGGTTCAGTGAGATGTTTCCCTCTTAACTCTGGGTCTTGTTTGGCAAAAGCCAGAAATTGTTTTCGAAGAATGCTTAGGTCACTAACTCTTTCTGTTTGTTGAAAACTAAATACTGTCCTTCTTCCAGCAAAATTAACTAGAACTTTCTTAATGCTGGACATTGTAGTGCAAAATGCCTGTCAGTATATCCAGGAACCAGAAACATATGGAACTCGGTATAGGCGGGAAATGCGCTAGGGGAGCAATGTTGCCAGATACTTTGTTGTATTTCAACAAATTCACAACACTTACAATACAATATTCAGAAAAATTCCTAAGTAAATCAGTTTTAAAACTAATTGCAGACTTCATTCTAAAATGACATACAGAAATCCAAACAGGTCTTAGGAGAATCAAAGCAACCGCCTATGCAAAGTTTTGGGCAACAGCAAAGACTGTTTAGCAAGCTCTCTGGACCAGTCCATTTTCATTTCAGTTGAATTGAGGGGATGTAAACTTTCATTATAGAATTTCTGTTTTGGTATTCAATAAAGCAGGAGCAATGAATGTTGAACACAAATGTTACATGTGCCACTTCCAGACTACAAATCAATCCATATTACTGGGTCATGTTATAAGACAGCACAGAGACTGCCCTGGATTCAGAGTTCAGTGCAATTCTACAGGTTGTGGAAAGCTTTTCTCTAAGTGGGTATCATTCAAAAGTCACATAGCAAGGAAGCATCCAACCTTGTCACCAGGACCAGATGATAGTGAATGTTGCAACATGAACATTGAACCATGCTTGAACGATGATGACAGAAATTCACAACTACAAGAACATTCAGTTATAAGTTAGCAATATTAAACCATTTTCTAATTTCAAATATTCAAATTATTTATTTTTCTATGTTTGCAGGGGAAGATTTTAATTTGAAATTCCTATGTGGCCGATTCTTGCTTTATATGAAGGAAAAATTTAATTTACCACAAGTAGCCATTGATGAGATGAGGATGTCATCAATACATCTGTTCAATGATTATCAACACATTCTTAAGGTTAGCATATACTGCTTGAATAATACCTATATACATAATGTTAAATTTTGCATTATAGTTAAAAATACCTATGATGATTTATGAATGTCGTTATCAGAACTCTATGGAATAAATTACTAATTATATTTCTGATATTTTTTTACATTTTTAGAAAGGTTGAGGCAACTTTCATTGAACACAATATACCACTCTCCATTCTGCCACCAGAAATATTTACTGCTAACGAAATGTTTGAAGGCTTTGAGAATGAAGAAAAACAAAAAAGATATTTTCAAGAAAAATTTGGCCTACTGACTCCAATTGAAGTTCAATTAAATCGAAGACATGTTTGGAGAATTACACCCAAGGCAAAGAAAATTGTACCAAAAGTTGACAAGGGCTATGCAGTACCATTTGTTCCAAGTTTGACCCGTTTATTGAGCCATGAGGATGTCAGGTCTTTTGTAAATCGGCAACCAAGCAATGATGATATTTTGCGAGACATCAACGATGGAGATTACATGACATCTCATCCATATTATTTAAATCATCCAAATTGTTTGCAAATTATTGGGTACTGGGATGATGTGGAGGTTGTAAATCCACTTGGATCAGGAGTCAAAAAGCACAAAGTCAGCATTTTTTATTGGACATTAGGAAATATTCCTTCAAAACACCGTTCTTCTTTAAAAGCTGTGCAACTTCTTGCAATCGCAAAAACACAACATGTCCGCAAGTTTAGATTTGCAAAGTTGTTGCATAATTTCCTCTCGTCCGTTAAAACCCTTGAAAAGGATGGACTAATTTTAGATTTACCAGGAGGTCCTCAGAAATATTTTGGAACAGTAATTTTTGTAACAGCAGATACCTTAGCAAGCCAGTATATTGGTGGGTTTAAAGAAGGTGTGGGATTTGCTCATCGTCCATGCAGATCATGTCTCATCACAATAGACGAATTCAAACACAAATATAATGCAGATGATTTCATTCCGCGAGATAAAATCATTCACGAAATACATTGCAAAGCAGTTTGTGATCAATCTTTAACCCCACAGGATAGGAAATATTGGTCAAAAACTTATGGTGTTGTGCGGGATTGTGTATTTTCAAAAATCCCTAGTTTTGATGTCACACAGTGTCTTGTGCAAGATACAATGCATGTACTTTTGGAAGGTATAATCCCACGGGCTATAAAATTGTTTGTTGTACATTGTATTGATCAATCGTATTTTACATTAAGTCAGCTAAATGACAAAATTCGAGGCATAAATGTAAAATTAACACCATTTTCCGAAAAACCAAATATTATAGAGCTAAAACATTTGAAAGGCAAAGATGGTAAATTGCAGCAAAAAGCGACCCAGAATTACTGCCTTGCGCACGTCCTGCCATTTTGTATTGCTGAATGTGTTGAATTATTGATAGCGGAATTGCAGCAGATGAAATAACTTGGTGTGAGGAATTAAATGAAGAGCTTTATTAAACTTGGTGTTTACTGGACAACGTCTTGAACAGAAGAGAGAGTAAAAATACATTTGCTCCGAACGACAAAAACAAAGTCGTAAAAGAGAGGGGTTGGGGAAAACTTTTAAAACACCCATTTCTTTCCCCACAGACAGTAGCGCCATGCTACAGCCAACTTAGAAGCGCGAAAGAAGGCGACCTTTTCAACACCCCTTCTCGCAAGAAAAAGCGCGCACAACTAGCACTACCCTAATCTTTCATATCCAGCATGGATACCATTGCGTCAAACCTAGTTTTAGCTAACGGCTTGGTTAAGATGTCAGCCACCATGCTCTCCGAGGGACAATACTTCACTGCGATGATCCCCTTCTCGCGGAGATCCCTCAGTTGGTGGTGACACACATCGATGTGTTTGGTGCGAGCTCCGCATCGATCCGACTCCACCAACTTGATGCAGCCCTGGTTGTCTTCATAAACCGGAGTTGCATTAGATTTTTCCAGCACTTTCATATCGATCATCAGTTGATGCAGCCAGAGCAGCTCTTTAGCAGCATTTGAAGCAGCGACATACTCCGCTTCAGTCGATGACGTGGCAATTGTCGATTGCTTGCGGCTGCACCATGCTACGGTGCTGTTGCCAACTCGAAAGACATACCCTGATGTGGACTTCCGGTCACGATGATCGCCGGCCCAGTCTGCGTCAACATAGCAAGACAGGTTGACACCCCGGCCAGCCGACAGTTTCAGCCTCCGGTCGCGGGTGCTGTACAGGTAGCGCATCACGCGCTTCACAGACTGCCAATCAGCTTGCGATGGATGCTCAACTCTTCTCGCTAGGAACCCAACAGCGGCAGCAACGTCTGGACGGCTGATGGTGGCGATGTATAATAGTGAACCGACTGCTTGTCGGTACTCACTATTGTTTAGAAGAACTGGACTGTCCTCTTTACTTGCCAGGAAACCAGTCTCCATCGGCGTACGTGCTGGCTTTGGTTCCTGCAGTCCATGCATTTGACACATGTGTTCAATCTTTGGTTTCTGGGACAGCAGGAAATCGCCTTCCTCGCTGCGCTCCACCTTGATGCCCAAGTAGGAGCTAACATCGCCCAGGTCACGCACTTCAAAGTGCGCATGAATCTGCTGGCCTACTGCCTTAGTGACGTCGGCTGAGTCACCTGCTACCAACATATCATCAACATATATCAAGATGTATACCACCTTTCGGGTTTTCGTTGGTGGCTTCACGAAGAGGCACGCATCGGCAGCACTCTGCCGGAAACCCAGCTGTTGTAGGATGCCAACAGTCTTTTCATTCCATGCACGGGCAGCTTGCTTCAGCCCGTACAAACTCTTCAGAAGATGGCACACTTTCTCCTCCTGGCCATTGACGACGAATCCAGGAGGCTGCTCCATGTATAGCTCCTCCTTCAGCTCACCGTGCAAGTACGCTGATTTCACGTCGAGCTGGCGTACATGGAGACCAGTGGCAGCTGCCACTGACAACAACACGCGCACAGTATTATGGCGGACCACAGGGGCATATGTCTCATCATAGTCGCGGCCAAACTTCTGTGTAAAACCACGAGCAACGAGCCTAGCCCTGTGCGTGTGTACCTGCCCATCAGCATCAGTCTTCGCCTTGAAGACCCACTTGCATGAGATAACCTTGTGATTGGGTGGCAGGGTTGCCAGTTCCCAAACACCATGCTTGTGAAGAGACGCCATCTCCTCGTTTGCTGCACGCTCCCATAATGCACGCTCACTCTTCGGCAACTGTTGGACAGCTGGCCAGTCGGCCGGCTCCAGTTCGTTGATGTCGACGGCCTTCAGGCAGAGCCGTTCAGCAGGTCTGCCTGCCGTCGATCGTTGAGAGCGGCGAATAGCTGGTGCAGCAGTTGACGTGTGCGGCACATCAACATTAGGGGCTTCAATTCTCTGCGGGCGACCACGTGGACTTGGAACTTTGATTGCAGATGGCGCAGTCATCTCTTCTGCGTTGACAACTGCATCAGCTGGAGGGTCTGCGGTGACAGGTGTAGCCAGACACTCCTCCTCAGCAGTGGTGGGAGATCCATCTCCACCAGCTTCCTCTTCATCAATAAACACTGGATGCCAATCCCCTTCTGGATGTGGACTGTCGATGGGTGCATGTCAAGTCGCGGCGCCATTTTCGTCGAAACGAACTGTGTGGCTGCACCATACCTGGCCACTGGCGAGATCTAGCAACCTATAGCCCTTCACATTCTCGCCATATCCTATCAGGATACCCTCACGCGCACGGTCATCGAGTTTACGTCGCCTTTGCTCCGGAACTAGGCTGAAAGCTTTGGACCCAAACACACGGACATGTGACACATCGGGCTTCATGCCCTCAAACAGCTTGAAAGGGGTACGGTCAACACTTGCACTCGGCAGTCTGTTCTGGAGATAATTGGCCCACAACACGGCATCTGCCCAATACTTAGTAGGCAGCTTTGCGTCGATCAGCAGACATCGCGCCATCTCAATAAGAGAACGATTCTTTCTCTCAGCGACACCATTCTGTTGTGGAGTATACACCACGGTATATTCATGCTTGATACCAATTGAGGCCAAATGCCCACGAACCTCACTATTGATATACTCGCGGCCATTATCACTCCGTAACACCTTTACATGACGTTCAAATTTCGTATGCATTGCTGCAGTATATGACTTAATCGCGCCAGCTACTTGATTTTTCTCCCGAATTAACCATACTTCTGCGGACTTTGAAAAATCATCAACGAAAGTAAGAACGTAACGATTGCCCCCAGCCGAGACAACAGGCATTGGGCCGCACAAATCGGTGTGCACGAGATCGACAGGCTTTTTCGACGCTGAAAAACTACTTGGAAACGATCTGGATGCCAATTTCCCACGCACACAGCACTCACACAAAGCTTGCTCGCGGTCGACATCTACCAACATTTCGAGCCCAGTTACCATTTCCCTTGCATGCATTTTCTTGATCGCACTTGTGTCACGATGGCCAAACCGGCGATGCCAACGTTCTAGGTCACCCAGTGCACGTGCGACGTGGGCTACTTCTTCCGGCTGCAGCACTCGTAGACGGTAAAGGCCATTCTGGACTTTGGCTCCAACACGCTGGTGTGGCTCTTCATTTTTGAATAAAAACACCACATCCTCATTAAAGTCGACCTTGATACCATCAGTTAGAGCCCGACGCACACTCAGTAGATCTTCCTCCAGTGAAGGGACGAACAACACACTGTTCAACTGGAACTGCTGAATGTGGCCAGACACTGTGCGACAGCTGATTGTGCCTGCACCAACTCCGCAGATGTTAGCAAGGCGCCCATCAGCACACTTCACCGTACCAGTGGTTCCTCGGAAACCACATGTGAAGAATGATCTGCTTGATGTCATGTGACTTGTTGCACCAGAGTCCACGCACCACGTAAATTCACGTGTTGGGAATCCACCCTCCGTAACGTTGCGCGACACCTCCGTCACTGGACCCACCCACTGGCGCACGTCGACATGGTGAGCCAGATTGCTAGCCTCTTCTTGGCTCTTGCAGGCACGGTCTGGGCAGGCAAATGCTAGGTGACCGCGCTTGTTACATTTATAACATGTGCGAGTCTCCTCCTTTTGATTGCCACTTTTCTTCTTGCGGCTGACACTTGACGTCGCAGCATTACCTGATTTTTCTGTTTTCTTACCTCCAATCCCACTGCCACCCTGTCCAGCACCCTGGCTGGCACCATGCCGTTTGGTGTAGTTGGCAGCCTCAATGCCATCACTGGCACGGTAGAAAACAGTTGGAGCTTCCTGGAGTCTTACGCCTTCCTGTTTGAGACGTCTGCAGATCCCAGAAAGACTCACATCAGCACTGTTCGACAGTGAAGACACAAATGGGCCCCATGAATCCGGCATTCCAGAAAGAATGCAGCACACTGCAATATTATCTGGAACCTTCTCACCGGCTTCAGACAGCTCGAACAGAATGTCGCGCATCTTCACGATGTATTCTTGAACTGTCCCCGATCGCCACTTCTTATCAAACAACTGTCGATACAACTGGAATATAGTCTCTGTAGAGGCTTTTCCATGCTCTGCCGCCAGGGCTTTCCACACATCATACGTGGTAACACAGCCCTGAATATATTTCCTTTGTCCTTGCTCCATACAAAGGCCAATAGTCGTCCTTGCCTTCCGCTCGTTGTCCAGCTATTTTTCTGTTGGATTTTCCGGCTTTACTTCTTCAATATGTTCCCGCAGGTTCATAAATTCTAATTGCAAACTCATGGAATCCCTCCAATGAGCGTAATTGTCCTCATTAAGTTTCCGGAAGCCATACTTAGTGAATCCTTCGCGAATTTCACTGCTCTCTGCCATATTTAACTTTCTTTGTCTACACTAACTGCCCCACACAAATTTCTGAGCGACAGAAAACTGAATTTTTCACCTGTGCTATTGCGCTGAGCCCATAACCTGTTGAATTATTGATAGCGGAATTGCAGCAGATGAAATAACTTGGTGTGAGGAATTAAATGAAGAGCTTTATTAAACTTGGTGTTTACTGGACAACGTCTTGAACAGAAGAGAGAGTAAAAATACATTTGCTCCGAACGACAAAAACAAAGTCGTAAAAGAGAGGGGTTGGGGAAAACTTTTAAAACACCCATTTCTTTCCCCACAGACAGTAGCGCCATGCTACAGCCAACTTACAAGCGCGAAAGAAGGCGACCTTTTCAACAGAATGGATTCCAAAGGACAGCAAACATTTAGAAAACTTTATTTTACTTCTGAAAATATTGAATATATTCATGGCATATCAGGTACACACTGACAGTATCTCTGTTTTAAGTCAATTCCTAACCATTCACCACACACATTTGCTGAACTATATGGCACAGAAAAACTTACTACTAAGTTTCACTATGCACTTCATCTGCCTGAACAGATTCGTAAATTTGGACCACTGCGAAATCACTGGTGTATGCGCTTTGAAGCTCGCCATGCTCGCTTGGAAAAAATTACTGCGGTCATAAGAAATTTTAAAAATATCCCCTTAAAGGTGAACTGACACTGATTTGTAACCCCCCTTGAATTTTACACCATGCAATGTACGAATAAAATAAATACTATGATATCTCTTCTTTTATTTTTAAAAAAATTATTCAGAGAGTTATTTACGTTTGAAGTTTGCTTGTTTTTGGGCCTGTGTGGCGAGGCTATAAGGAGAAAGAGGCTAGTATGGAAAGCCTGTGGCATCAAATGTGGTTATGAGGATTACAAGCACATGTGCAGCTGTTAGGCTTATTTTTTAGTTTCTCAGCTAAGATGCCTGCAAAATGCTGTGTTCCATCTTGTGGAAAAAATGGGAGATGCAAGGATGTTTCTTTTCATCGTTTGCCCAAAGACAATGAAATTGTTTTGAAATGGGCAAGAATATTGAATATAGCAGTGCAAACATTGTCCAAATCCAGCCGAATTTGCTCTGCTCATTTTTCATCTAATTATTTTCTGAAGATTGGCAGCAAAATACACATGAAAACGGATGCACAACCACATGGATTTGATAATCAGGTGAAGTAATACAATTTGACTTTTGTCTCCTAAATTATATCCCAGTTGGGAAATTTAGACAATGCATATGACAAATAGAAATTTGTAGGAAATTAAATATTTATGATTTGCACCAAAATTCTGTTTTGCATACATAAAATGTACTCCACTACAAGTTAACTGGAGAGAATTATTATATAATAACATTGGCACCATGCTATCCATATGCAATGTGAATATATAATTCAAAAATTCCTTACTCAATAGGCTGCTGCCAAACATTTCAAAAGTATTGGCTGTCAGACAGAAGCATTGATGATTTGTGATAATGTCACTCAGACCGATGAGATCCCAGGTAAGTGGCATAAATTATTTACCATTTTGATGAAAATGTTCTGTTTTTATCAAGATCTTAGAGGTACACATTGGGCATGTCACTTGTACTTTCAGTAGCACAAGTTGTATAAACATGTATGTTTACAAAGCTGGCATCACAAGTTTTATTAATTATATTGTTTCTCAACAGAAATGCTTCCTATGCAGTCCAGTGAAGTTGCGAATTTCACGTCTACTCCAATTAAGCGGAAAAGAAAATGTGAATCCATGGGGGAACTTTCAGATGTAGAACTCAATTTTCCTGAAGAATATTCACTTTGTGAAGATAAAATGGATAGTTCCTTTCGGCCATCTACAGAAGGAGATGAAACTTTTACTTCAATCAATGTGTATGTAACTTTGAATTGCAGAATAAATGTGGAACTAACCATTTTTTATATCAGTGTCGACACTGGATGCGAGGACTCGCTAGATATGTATATCGTATCGGAGTCCAGCATTGTTTCGCTGCTGCAGTTTTGCCATTCCTGCATATCAGCAGCAAGGCCGTGCATTACAAAATGCACGATTGTCGACAAACAGGTTGAGGGGACATACCTCGCAATAACGACAAAGTGCAAGTTTGGCCACCTTAGCAAATGGAATAGCCAAAAAGTAAAAAAAAAACAAAGCACTGGGAAACATCCTTTTGGCCACTGCAATACTATGCTCAGGCAGCCAAATTGCTCAAACGTTACGCATGTTTTCATATATGAACGTCCAATGTTTTACGGAAAGGACGTATTTCCGAATTCAACAGGCGTACTTACTAGATAGTGTAGTTGAGGTAAGTTTCATGGAAATTCAAAGCAGTGAAATTATTATGAAATATTCAATTGAAAATAGGCAATATATTTCAGATATGGAAACGTGATCAAAATCAGTTACTTTCTGCTGCAAGACTTGCACCCACTGTTATCACAGGTGACGGTCAATGTGATTCTATGGGACACAACACAAAATATTGCACGTACTACACAATGGACATGATATTGAATAAAGTTATAGATGTCCAGAGGATTCAGGTAAGAAAATATACAGGGTGTCCATTTTATGACGCACCAAAGGAGGTGTGCTGTTTTTAGTTTTCCCAGCAGGGCACTATTGCGTTTTTACTGCAATTGTATTTGTAGACAAAATGATATTGTGGCAATTGCCGGATGTTGTCAAAGCACACCTTACACTCATGCAAATGTACGAGCAGTTTTTGAAAGCCGGCTGTACCACTGTTTGGCAATAAATGGCACTCACTTTGAGAACGAACTAGTATGAAAATGGGAATACTTTCAGCTGGCAAATAGTATTTTCATTCCGTTGAATCCAGAATACAGTATCCACCACTGTATTTGGCGATAAGATAGCCACTCACAGCCTATTATTAAATGGGAAAAATAAAAATGGTGCCTCCCCCATTGGTGCGTTATAAAATGGACACCCTGTATAACAACATGGAATTGGTCAACTTTTCATAATAATCCTTTGTAGTGCAATGAGGTTGCTAGCAGCGTACATATGGAGAAAGAAGGTCTGAAGCGATCGCTGCAAATGCTAATTGCGAATGGACTGCAAATATCAGAAATAGTAACTGATAGGCATGTCCAGATTCGCAAGTATATGTCTGAAGCACATCCTAACATAAAACACAGTTTTGATATCTGGCATTTTGCAAAAGGTACATAAAAATTTGGTAATGTAATTTATTCCTTTTTTGCCCTAATATATTTTCTTTAGGACTGAAGAAAAAATTAATTGCTGCAGCAAAACTCAAGGCTAATGTCGGACTAAAAGAATGGATTGGGAGTATAAATAATCATTTATACTGGTCAGTAATTTCTAGCCTCGGGGACCCTGAAGTAACTGTTGAGAAATGGTGCTCTTTGAGCAGACATATTGTCAATGTCCATACTGGACATGGCAAGAAATACACTGCATGTTGTCATGAGCAACTTAATAGACAATGGCTGATTAAAGGTAGAATAATGTAATATTTGTTACATTGAACTATAAAATAACCAAAACATTGAGACTTATAGGTGGACATGCTCATAGAGCCTTGGAAAAAATCATTTTTGCTCGACAATGTATCAGAGATATAAAACAACTTTCATGCAAGTACCAAACATCTCTGATAGAATGCATTCAAAAACTGGTCTTGCACTTCGCGCCAAAACATGTGCATTACTTTTATGAGGGAATGAGAGCACGGTATGTTTAAGTAGTGCATCTTGCCAAGTTATAGAAATTCAATGTAAAAAAGTATGTTGCAAGTGTTACTTGGCTGCTCTGCATTTCAATGAAAATGGTAGCAAAGAAGACGCCATGACAGCTGCAGGGGAACTGAGGTACAGGGTACTCTTTGATAAGAAAAGAAAGGGAAAACCAACGGCGAACACAATCAAAGTCCCGAGCACTTACGGTATTGTGAAACTAAATACTAAGCATTCCAAACATGATCAATTAATTTAATTGTTGGTCTGTAACTATACAGAATATGTTTATCGAATCCGCGCACACGTAATCTCAGAGTGGGAGAATACAACGTATTCTGATATGGCACATGACAAAGAGGCGATTCCACCATCGTTGAGTAGTCGGCACAAAGATACTTCCAAGGAAGATGTCATAGCAGCCCAAATGTCCAGATTTTCATGGTAACTGGAATAAATAAAAATTCAATTATCCAATGATAACTAACATTTTGTATATTTTAGTGCGGAACAGGAATTGAGAGATGGCCAAATGGATTTAATATGTGATATAGTCACAACAGACACAAGCAACAGTGACAGACACGACAGCGATTATCTGTGATGACCATAATACATACAGGTTTCTTCGGACAACTTCAAGCATTGAAAAAAACGGGCTTTTTTAGGGCCACATATTTTGCGACAAAGTTTCCAAGATAGTCATGTATCAGATTTCCATACTTGTGTATTTAGTGATTTTTTATTGAATGATTTTAATTTATGACCTTTTTCTACTTATTAAAATTTATGACATTTTAAACATTGTTGGGATATGTATTCACTTACAGTCAATCGAATCTGGCGTATTGAAATCCGCAATATTTTTCCGATTGGAATTTGTCCCGAATTGCTTTCACCACACAGCTTGGCAATATCACACGGTTTCTCTTCCCAAGACGGCGCCAAATCCATCGCACAAATTGCCGATATGCAACATACCTGCACTGTC
>WWPM01016015.1:0-11764 GCA_023279145.1 Glomeris maerens | reverse complement strand
CTGGAAATTTCCCATGTATGCATAATGTCAATTCATTTTTATGGAGCAGAGGGAGATTCTTGGAGATGCGTTATTAACACCAATGAAAGCTATATAGAAGCAGATGTTAATTAATATCGAAGAGGTTTCATTTGAGACAACAGTTCAATGAGATACTCATCGATCCACATTATCAACAACATTAATTCTTCGTAAAACATCTACCGTTTTCGTTATTTTCAATTTTACTTAGCAAAAATGGTTAGGGAGTACACACACAGCATTAATTCCACTTTAAATAATTGCAATTTGTTTTTATATTAAGGAAAATCGAGATTTAACGAAGCCGAGCAACAGCTTGCAAAAAGTTGTCATGTGGGGATATGCTGCAATTACCAAATGCAAATGTTATTTGAGGATATTTGTAATTTTCCCACAAAGTGTATCTTTGGAGGACAAGTGTGCATGCTGCATAATAAATTTCATTACTCCTGAGAATTAAAATAATAACGATAACAATAAAACTAATTAATTTTGTGCCTTACAAGAACACGAAAAACTGAAAGTCTTGACAGAAAAAACCGTACAACATTGTTACTACCTTGTCAATGGAAACATGGTTCAAAAAAATTGATTGGAATTGGTACAAATGTCAATATACTGAAAAATATGAAGCCACCTACTATTTGTGAACTTCAATCTCCAACTAAATTTCTCCAACCAACTAGGGCCACGTCTATGAACTCGGCAAGCGTTATTACGTGACAATCATTTTCAATCTTCGCCATTTTGGCATCGATCGACATGCAGCGACTTACTTGCATCGGCTCATATATTTATTATATGCACGCAGAAACTCAATCCAACCCATTCACCAATCCAAATCTCGCGCTAGAAAGTGAAAAACTGTCAATCGAATCGATAGGACACGTTTTGCATTAAAGGCAAATTACATTTCCCACACACACACATACTGTAAATATTGGAAGAGTAAAAAGCGCAGCCTGCACGACTCAAATTGTATACATACAGTATATACAATCTCATTTTCATGCTTAAAATGCAGGAACGACTAACAAATTTACTTGTACAAACACAAAATTGTCTTTGGCAATTACATGATTAACTTGAGGGATTCTACTATAGACACAGAAATGCTTGCAGTGTTTGCTATTGTCCATAAAGAATTACCATATTAATCAGATTCAAATTATATAACATTTTGCACTTTTATTTCATGTTCCACGTAACTTATGTATGCTCAGACCAAATGCACCTCTTTCTCGTCCAACAAACAAGATTTTTGTTCGCAGTAAAATGTCATGGGCTGTGTGATCTTTCCATGGATATGAAGGTTAATGAATTTAAGATCGTGCTTAACACGAACCTTAAGAAATAGTAAAAAAAACCCATGTAGCAAGATGAACAAGGTAAAGCGTAGGCGCACATGCCTACTCGTAGACAATGTGGTAATTTTGGATAGTCATATACTGGTCTCTGATGACCCATTGCATTTCAGTTATACCTATAGCCATTGTGTAGGCCTACCACCCACGTATTACGCAACGCGGTTATTACACGTGTTCTTAGAGGTTTTGGCATCACCTCTGGCGATTGTGCATCATAAATTCCCCTAACCCGGTAATTACAGGTTGCATGATTATGCCTTTCCAGCGGAAATATGCCACTTTGAGCACAGGAGGGTGCAAGAGGACGTCACGATGAAAAATCTAGTACATGTATAAAAACAATACAGCTCGCACACATGCAGTGTAATTTATCCAAATTCAACAAAGTGGAATTTGGAGTCTAGACACGTGCACATAGTATATTTAGCAAAAGGACGTCTCCTCTACATTTGAATAATTGGTTACGAATATTCCAAGCCAAGTTCTAATCCAAGTAGTGAATAAAGAAGACAAGCACGGTAAAATATTAGAAATATAACTCCCTAATTGTATTTAAATATACCGTAGTCCGAAGTGCGAAATCAATTGGAAAACAACAGCCTGTATATAGGAATTTCTAATTCAGAAAATATCATAACCATAATAAAAACTTCACACGGACATCATTAGCACAGACTGCTTATAAAGACATGCGTTAGAAATTATGCTGTTGCTTCATTAAAAGTTTTGGTCTAAACTATCACTTTCCATTTTCAAAGGGATATTTATGGAAACATGCAGTTGTTGCGGTAATTTACTAGGCTATATAAATAGCTGAATTGGCACAAGAAGCAAGGTTTTTCTAGAACTTATTTTATGAGCTATGCTTTCAACAAATTGCTTGTCTACTCAGTTTGTGTAAATATTTGGTTGGAACACATTTTTTCCAAAAGCAGAACTAAAATTATTATAGGTCAAATTAATCTCATTTTAATGTTTGAAAAGCGAGCTTTACAGAAAAGGCCTTGAAATAAAATGTTAATAGAAACACGGGTAGAACGTTGACAGAAGCTGGGGTTGCACATATTTGAATCTCTGCCAGACACTTATGAAATGATATTATAATTAATAGCAATGCCAACTCTTAAAGAAATTTACTAAACTGCAGCAGTCATGTAAAATGCACGTGAAACAATGACAGGAACGCATAATGAATGATCAATGGGAAAATGTGGGGAGCATGAATTATGGATGTCATATTTTATGTTGGTCCTACTTAAAAACCTAAGCGTTTGGGGACATGGGTTTATAGGAACTTTATGTCTCGTTTTCATGCAGGGAATCCCTGTCAGTTTGTTCCTGTAATACTGCAACACCCTGTATACTGTATGGCAATTTTAATGTTGCGATCAACTACTGTAACAACGTACTGCGAGTCTAATGATGTGATGAAATATACTGTTATGCAAGGCTTAAAATTAAAACTAACTTAGAACAGTATCCTGTCCATTTTGTGCAAAACGATTCTCCTAATTGGGATATTAAAATCTGGGTACAAATACCAAAAATTACAATTTATTACTTTGGCAACAACGTATATTGCCTGCAACCAGCCAACCAATAAGGAAGTGCCACACCGAAACGATGTTCAAGTCACACAAACCACCGGATACGGATATTCGGCTAAAATTTACTATTACAATTCAAACAATGGCAGATGAAAGGTAACATCACAAGCAAAATTTTTCGCCAAGGTTTTAACATCCGCCCTAATGACCAAATGAAGGTCAAAAATGCACGAGGTGACGAAGTTTAATTTGTATAGAACACTGCAAATAATTGAACTCGAGAGGATGTCAGAAATAGTATTTAAGAATTAAGAAATCTTATAAAATTAAACTATACGTAAATAATTACCATTCAGTATGAAGGTGTGAACTTGTGCATGAGATATATCAACTATTTTTGTAAGTAAAAGGTGCATTTCGATGGATGGAAGATCTGCCGACAACTTGTCAAGGAGGTCCATTTTTTATTAACGAGTGCAAACTATGGGAAGTAGTACTAAGCACCTCCCCCACACTCAACGAATTTCACCTCCCTATAAACACTATTGGACCGCTTGCTACAACAAGTCACTCCACAGCTACCTGAAGTATTATCATGACTTGCTGGCAGAAAATATTGTCTTCACACTATTATAACTACGTATGCACAAGTCAATAAACACTGTTGCTAATGGTTAACACAAGAGAGCACCCACCTTCATTCAATAGGTACTCGTTGGGGAATATGCACAACAATACACACTCGAGTCAAATGCAAGAGATCGCAAAACCCTAGCTCTCTAGTATTATAATTACCATTACTAAAAATAAGGCGGACAAGACATTATCGACCTGTGGCACGTGCAGTGCGTGTATTAGCCAAAAGACACAATTTCTCAATACAAAGGAAGCCATATGAAAAAAAAAATCACTATCTGCTTTCACCCTAGCTTTCGTGCAAAAGAAAATGCAATGTCAGCGTTTCCAATACAATCAGAAAAGGAATGCAACTAGTCTTTCTCAACTTAAGATGAAGATAACCACGTCACCGAACACGCCATATCACACGTTGAGCTGAGAACTATATATACCCACCAAGGGTACAGGTTATAGTCAAGAACAGGAAACGTCTAACACATACTGGGTTTGGAATTACAAGACTGCGGACACTTTTATCTTTGGAGTTTCGAAAAACTATTGGACTCAATTAATACACGGAGACGCTTTCACTATAGAACTAACATTATCACTTAAAGTAAAGCGTTGGATTTATTTTTCGGATTATTAAGCAATATTACAGATTTCGACTCACACCCAGCAATCTCATCTCAAATTTTGCGAATTCAATTCGCATAATAGCCCCGAAATTTACAAATGCCCACGGCCGCTAGCTCTGGGTATACATGGTGTGATATTCGCGAAATCGTATATCAATTGCACTTTAGTGGATAGGGTACACTCAGAGCTTTTATTGGTCATAGAACGCACACAAAAGGCGATCCGGGACCTTTTTTAAACGAATGTTAAAAGTTTTAATAGCAACTTCGAAAATTAGATGTTTGATCTATGTGGACTTGATTCGCCCTGTCGAGTGTACGTAGCATAGAGCTGCTTGAATGTCAAGTTAAGAACTGATTTAATACGAATACAGGCACCTTTTTATTTACTACAATAAAAGCCCTTGGCACACTAGTAATTTTTCCTGTCAGTCAATTGTTTAATATAATTTGATTGCAGATTTGGTTAGCATTGCAATCTTACTCTGATGCTTGCATCTGTATGAAGGCTCCCATAGTTCCAGCACTACATTTTTTACAGCTACTTTCACATACCACTTTTCTCTCGTATTGCCATCATTTGTCTGAATCGCCTTCGACCATGAAGTGATGAAGCCGTTTATGAATGCTCCCATTCGGTCCAGCAACTCCCTTAAATTGCACTTTTCAATAAGCACGTGTTGCCATTTGGCCTTCCACTTGACTTTAAAAAAAATCTACTGCGTAAATGCGAATTCGATCATGACTCAACTATTCTTCAAAATAAGCAACTGTCTCTATTTGTGCTATTTAAATATAATATCACTTTCTACGTTTAACCAAAAATTGTTATTTTTGCAGGATAATTTTTTATGTGCACATATGCAGAAAAAAATCAATGTCAGCAGGAGAGCGACAAGGGAAAACATGGAGACAGAGTAGTAGACCATTTTTTCCCATAATAACTCTCCAGTTAACTTTTCCATTCATTTCGTGACGTTTTGCATGAGTGCGCTCCAAAACCATCTATCCGTTGACTGCTTAAAGTCCTTTTGAGTTATGACTGCAACATTTTTCAATTTACCTCACTTCATTTCCGATGTACATGTATACAGTATACACACATACATACACGCGCACAGCATATACAAATCTTGGCATGATGTTCAGATTTTTTGAGTATATATCCTGCATATACAACTGACAGGGTGTTGCTTCAGATTCACCTCGTAATTGGGTCTACTGCCCATCATGAAAATAAATCAAAAATTATATCACCTCCTCCCCTGTGCTTCCCTTGTTCCCACAATTATTTGCACTCGATGCAACAAGATATTATCTACGTGAGAAAATGTTGAGCCAAATTTCCACGTGTGTTGGCATTCATTAATTTCGCTAGTTTTTTTTTAAAAGCCTTAACGACCGAATGAAAATGATACGCTGTAAACAAACTACCGCGATGAGCAAAGTATTTTACAAAGAAACCGAGAAATTATATAGGCTACCACTGGCCAATTCTTCCTCAAACATGTTTCTACACTTTTTAAATATGATATACGTAATTCGATTCATTGCGTTCCAAAAACAAAGTCAAACTATTTTGTATTTGTTTTTCCATAATAAAATCACTAACACTGCAGTGCAACTATCAGTTTTGATAACATTATAAGAAAATGAAGTACTTTTTTACCTTTGAGTGCTGAAATACTTGAATGCAGAATATATCTTCCTCATTTCCGCAATTGCAGCAATAATTCGAACATGACGGGCAGGGTTCACTGGGACTCCATTTCCCTTGGTCATCATAACGAGACCTATAAAATAATGAACAAAGAAACGGGGAAGTTTTATCGGCAACGTCAAATTACTGGTACATACAACTCGAGGTTGTTATAAGTAGCCTAATAGTAGTTTTCAAATTTTGCAATCGGCATTATCATCACAATGAAATCGCAACAATTGATGTTCATCTGCAGATTTGTCGCCAGCTTACTTTGAACGTGACTTGACAAATATCCAATTGTTTAATTATCCATATACTCTTGTATCTGGAAATCGGTAAGTACTTGAAGCTTCAAAAATCGTTTAATATAATATACACACAATGCAGTCAACAACTATTCAACTTTGAAAATTCTAATTTTAGTGAAAGCGCTGTTTGCAAACAAGAACTCATAAAATCTCAAAATTATTTACGTTTTGCATGTTTTTTTTTGCAATTGCATCTTTTATAAAAGAATTCCAGTGACTTTTGCAAAAGGAAGGTTCCATTAAAAATAGAAATGAATTACTGGTGTATGCACTGTTAACAGGATTTGCATTTATGCAACTCAAATAACCAATGCACAGAGTGACTGTTAAAACAGCAGGCCATTGTAAACATGCAATAATTATCTTTATTCTCGATAATTTGGATAAATGATCAAGCAATGCCGACATAATTGAAGAATTTAAATTCGAAAGGATCCAATCGAAAAATTTATGCCGCTGGAATAACGTGATTCTACATGCATAATACTTGGTGGAACCCTGCAAAAAGGGTGCAATTGCCTAATACTCGGATATTCAAAAGTTTTAAACACATGAGGGCTTCCTTAATAACAAGCACCCTATAAATGTTATTAGACGGATAATTGAAAGAAGAAAATAATTTACAGGAAAAAAGTCACAACAGTAAGTGTATTTGAAAAAAACACGTTATTATATGACGTTGGCATAAAATGCAATTTTTTTTGTCGAATTCGTGTATCAAGCCTGAATAAAATGGCAAATACTGAATAATATTCTTGAGATCTGTCAGTTTTTCATGGGAAATGTGTTGGGGCAAGTTCACTTAGTGGAGAACGCTTAAGATGACACTTAAACCCCAAACAACCTCTATGGAGATAATACGCCTGCTGCCATTTTGCGAGGGTCACAGATTGGTACTCAAATCCTTTCGATTGTTATAAGGCTTTGTCCACAGATTTTTTTGCAGCCACTAACTGAGACCCTTTTGAACTTTAACTTTTCAATTGTAGATGAACAGTGAGAATAGAAGCAAAATGCTGCAATATAAAAATATCAAAATCTCTCGCATCAATGGAACTACGACGAACAGATAGCAAAAATAAAAACAAACTTTGTCTTCCTTTCGTTACAACAGAATTGGGGACAATTGGAGCAAGTAAATCCTAGCATATGCCGGTGTACAAGGACCGTAGCTTGTTGAATATGTCAGTGCCAATGCACACATGCACGCATGGCTTCATGTTTATTGTAGCCAGGGCACCACCGTAGACTGACAGGAAGTACGGTCCAAGCCACCGACCGGAATACGTCCACAAAAACTTCGCAGGTCAAAAAACCGCCACAGCTATATACTTCAACCATTCCAGCCACTATAATCCATGAAACAAGTTACAGCAAGTGTCCCTAGCCTGCCATGCATGCACATAGGGTTTTCACGTGTGTTCAGTATGCATAGGGAACGCCCTTGTGCGCTTTTCAAAAACGAATATATGAATACATGATTCATTTATGTATTATGGCGTGCTGCTCACACCTGTTGCTTGCATTCGCTTAAATAATCTCAAATTAGTGTCTTGTGTGGTACACAGCACGTGCTTTTTCAGCAGGTGTGACCCTGCATTTTCAGCCCTGGTTAATGCAGTCCAAATCTGGCATTAACGTATTCTGTTGAAAGTCAGCCATGTATGGAAATCCTTTCAAACGGCGCACATGGTATGCATCATAAGTAGTGTTATCATTGGTGTGAACGTCAATTAAACAGTTAAATTTTGAATAACCTTGTAATATTTATTAAAATTAATCTACAATATTTTTCCACCAATCTCAGTTTATTCCCAGCAATGAATCAGGTCTGTAGCCTTTAGATGCGGACATCCTGTATAAAATGCCAACCAAAATACCGCAAACAGTATCTAAATCATTAATTGCTATTAAATATTTGCGTGATACATTTATATACATACGTATATTACGAAGCAAAGTTACTTCATTATACTATAATGGATATCAGCTAAACTAAATCAATTGAGTTGAGTAATTTATTGAACAATTCGTTTATGCACATTAATATGGATCTGTCTCTCTATATATATTCTAACACGATGTAAAACAATCTACTAAAAACTCGTTGCTAGAGCTACACCCAGTTAATGTAATTGCAAAAAAAGAAAGTTTCAACGAAACATGATTGTCTGCAGTGTCACGAAAATCGTGCGCGAATGTTAATCATAAAAACCACGACCTCGCGTATAAGTGACATATAAAACACTGAACTTAATAAATTATCCATGACTTGAAATCCGTCTGCGAAGATAAATTTGCGGAGGAGTGAGCTTTATAAGCGCTTAGTGCTTTTGTCATTAATTAAGATTAACCAGGCGGCCAAACTGTAGATATTGCAGCAGCTCGTTATTAGACTGAATTTTAATTAGAAATTCGTAAGCTTGGTGCTTTACAGTTCATTCTCCTCTCATTAAATCATCCCTTTTCAAAAAATTACATCGAAATTCACATTTCTGAAATTTCAACTAGGTAGGTATATACGTACCATTTGAAACATGTTATATATTAATATCAGTCATTCGAATTCCCAAAATATATTATGTCAGAGTATCCCCATTAACTTTGTGGGAAAAAATAAGTCGGCCATTGCAGATCCAAATATAACATTGACGATGACTTTAATAAACATTAAAGACTTATTAAATGTATTTTCATCTACCTATGATTGCAATTTGAACGCTGTTGTACAGCATGCATCCTCTGATTAGTCTCATTGCGGACTCTGAGAATGAAAGATTATAATTTTATTTCCTTAAGATACATTAGGAAAACTGATTATAATGGCTTCAGTGCAACGAGGCGATGGTAAATAACCAACCATGTTAAGAAAGACTGGATGGGAAAACCAGAATCACTAGAGAAACTAATCCCGCGGTGGCAAACGAACAAGGACAATTCCTTTCACGATATTTGAGGGGAATATTTCTAATGGCCAGCCCGATACATAGTAAGAACGAACACTTGATCTTTTAATCGCATCAGATGTCATAAATATTCCTACAACACTGCAAAATACAACTTTTTTGAAGCTCATCAACAGATTAAACGTCCTAAAAATTACAGAAATTTTCGAGCATACCTTTGTTGTATGCACTAGGTTAGTAAATATTAGTAAATATGTATTATTTTGCCAATCCCGGCCTGTCCAGCCAGATATCTCTACTATACTAAAGCATATAATTCTGAATCACATGCCAAAATAAGGAACCATATAGCTCTTGGAGCATATACAGAAATGGTTATCACAGTCTACTGCATATACTTACACGAAATTGCTCCAAACTAGTAAATTGAATGCATTTGATAGGTTAAAAGATTGTTTAACCTGACTGTTTATTAAAATGTACCCATTTTGGGAAGACTAATCTTGTAGCATTCAAATCAAGTGATCATGCATGCACTTGACTTCTTACCACATCGAGCTTTCCATCGTCAAACTTCTCAGTTATTTATATGATAAATATTTGTTACCTAATCTCCAAGCAATTGCATTAAATTGAAAAAATATTAAGACGCCTACACTTCTGAGAATTGTGACGTTATAAGTTAACCTTGAATGTTATTGCAAATTTGAATCTGTCTGCAATCACGAATGGGTGGTGTACATGTATGTAGTCACAGGGCATTCCCCATAAAACCAACATAAAATGCGCAATTTTCAGAAACAATTAAAAAGGCATCGGCATTAATGGATCTTAAAAAAGGCTGTGCACGAAGCGTGCATGACTATTGTTATTAGAGATGGCAATTTTCGGTGTCCGATTGAAGTGAATTACGTAGGAAAAATGCGGGGAATGTCATTATGAAAGCCAGAACGGAATTAGTAGTCTCGCAGCTAGATATCAAATCAAGCCTCTTTGTTGCAAGATTTGTCCTTTCACGAACTAAGATGCAAAGCTTCCCTGGGGTGGTGAAAGAGACCATGTTGGGACTGGAAACGGAATTTAAAAAGGCAATGAAAATGAAACATAAAGGGTTGTATATAGGTATAAAAACAACAATATCTGGCGGGCATCCGTTAAGACTTAGCGGAGGAATTAAATTACAAGTTGCAGGGATCTATGTAGTTGGTGGTCAACAACTAGAAGAGATGAGAAACTCGACAACATTTATTATAACAGAGGCTATATACAGACAGGCCTCTCGTGCGCATGCACCAAGGGAAATCACAAGGATTGAATCTATTGTTAGCATTTTCCTCCTCGTTTTTTCCCTACACTCGTCTTTTGATGAAAGCGTAAATTTCTATTTTTTTTATCAAGTAGCCTAACTATATTTCTAGAGCTATACGAGATGCATTTCATTGTGATAGAGAAAGGGCCAAACGTCCTGATAAAGCAGAAACTTAGTTCATTAGAAACAAATCGTTTCAAAACATGCTTAATTCCATAAAGTTTAGCATTTTCAATCCTAAAAGTGCGCAAGGTTTTACTCCCATCGAGTAAATGTAAACCGTATTATTTTCTGCAATACTAAAGGCGTTTTTTGTTTGACAGACAACCATAATAATACATACATCCAAAAAGACGCAACAGTATAGCTAGCTCATGCATTCAGTATGAACGTTTCGTTTCAGGGAAGCTGCATATCATTATTAGTTAAATGATAAAAGCCACTGCATTTCAAAGGTAAAAACTTAGAAAATTACAAACCAATTTGCTAATAGCCGATCCTGATAACTTTAGTTATCCACCACTTCCTACACTTACGCCTATGCATAGTGTGAGTTTCCACATTAAAACTGCCATTAACTTAGTCATTGGATTTCCATAAAAAAACCCAAGGAAAGCTGATGATGCGAGAATATCGCTGGGAAATTTCTGTACTGTATATATGGAAGTGAGTGCGAGCTTATGCAAATTCACGTTTGAATCAAATTAGTCGGGATTGGCACTGGTGTTGGCAAGGATAGTCTTTCAGCATAAGTGTATATACTAAATTACCTTGCAGGCGCCTTGTCGTATCTCCGTAATTTCAAACATTTTTATGCACATCGCATACTATAATCAAACTACAGCCACGAATATAATACGTACATGCAAGACTATGCGATATCTGTTATATACGTGCTGCATCCAAATATCTGAATTTCAGCTGCGCAGTGCATAACAAAATTCCATATGCAATTAGAATAAAACGTCATGACCAGAAGCTGCAAACATTCGCAGTGCGTCACATGAAAACAAAAACGCAAAATTAGTCATGCTGCTTAAACGTCGTCTGCTTTTATTTTTCGTTCATTGTGAAAGTTCACAATCATCTATTCACAGTAGTTGACTAATTCCTTTCGTGGATTCCCTTGCAACAGCCCCTTTCACAATTACACGTACCGTTGATTTTATTCGCACAAAAGAGTGCAATTAGTTTCCTTTTAGGCCCAGATTTAATCAGCTGGATCGACAGTATTGTTTCGCTTAAGTATCCAAACGTTAATTCTACGAAAGTTTATGAAATATTAGCTAGACGCATTATTTTTCTTCATACGCAACGAGCGCACAGAGAACAAAAGAAATGCAACTTC
>WWPM01016011.1:0-15970 GCA_023279145.1 Glomeris maerens | reverse complement strand
AGAGCGACCGACCTCTCGGATGAAGTTCGCAAAATTCGTCCCGCGAGGCATTTCAATAACGATGGGATTGTAAGGCCGTACAATATATTTGAAGCAAAAGGACGCAAACTACTGCAGGTTAATACATATCTTCTTTATTGTGTGTTACACTATATTTATTGTATAATTTACGATAGGATGTTGAAAAAGGAAAGTTCGCAGTAACAGACTGTTACATCGCGCATTGGCCGTTGACTAAAGACGACAAAGCGTTTTTCCTTGTTACTGATAAGTAAGTTGTGATCGACAAAAGATAAATTTGTATTCACAATACCTAATTGATGTTTAACTTTTAGGCGATTATTAATGATCAGTAAAGGCGAGATATTTGGCAATTTGAATTGCGATTGGCAAGTGACATGGGAAGAAATGAAAGAGTTGCCCACAGTTACTGAAAAGGGGCTAAAAATATCTTTAAAGGTTTCTTTCTCATTGTGCCATTGTGTAATTGTTGTATTATATATGAACAAAAAAAATTCACAGGAAGGGAAGAAGAAAGTACTGGGATTGTTTGGTTCTGGAGAAACGAGCAGAACAGTGGAGATAAAAGATGTCAAAGTTTCCACTGTACGATCACATTCAGTTTTTTTTGTAATATATTTATGAGAGCGCAAATTTATTGCAATGTAATATAATATTTTTATTCACAGTGGATCTCTTCCAAGATTGAAGCTGCATTCAGGAGTAACATGTAAATGCAACAAGTATTTCATAGTTGCATTCTTCCAAAGAAAGTTGGGGCATGATGTATGTCAAATTATTTAATACTGACAGGTGCACTATGCATATACTCATTTCACTCACTTAGATCTGTCTCGACTCGAGAGTGAATCCACTCTTGCTTAAATGTACTTGCCTTTACGTACATATTTGTATAAATTTAAATGCAAATAAGTATTTTCTTCAAATTCAAGTATGGGACATGTGTTATTAGACAGAATTGTGCAATATGGCAATGTGTTATTCTGAGTTATGCAGAATATGCCACATGATTATGCATAAATTATCTTTTCAATTTGCATGGTCTGTTTAAATTCTGATCGTCTCCAATATAATTAGGAAACATTTGAAATAATGAAGCGAACAATGTTGTAAGTTAACTTGCTGTGATAACAGGTTACTTTTGTTAATGATTGCCTTTAACCAACTATGAGAGAGTAATCACAGATTTGGAAATGCCAGCTTTACTAAAATACTCCTCTAAATTTGGGATATGGTGTCCTACTTTTTAGAAATAAGCTGATAAAGTGATTGCCATTTAGTGAAATGTATTTTTCATGGATTTGCTAATGCAAAATATTGTAAGCAGGTGTTGGTATTTTTTCAGTATAATTGACAATTCTAAGAGTTGGAACTAACTTGTTATGCATTGCACACTGCTTGTATTATTATATCAAATAATTATAATAAATAATGTTGGATGAGACATGTGAATCGATTGAAAACCTCACAAGTATTTGTTAATTTAATGGTTATGTAATTAATAGAAAGTGTGCATCCAAAATATTGGAACAATTTATAAGTTTTTCGATAACGTATATATGCAGGTAAAAACACAGTTGAACCGCATTTTGTTTAATTACATTTTGGAGCTAGCTATTTGGATTTGAATCTGGCGCCGCTGTAATAAGGATTGCGATTGGCTGACGGATCATGACGTCACCAGCAACCAACTATAAACTAGCAACGCCTACGACGGGGCGGATGTGAAACAAGGTGTATATAAAATAAGTAAGATAGCACCATAGGAGTATTCCACCAGCCCAACACGTTTGTGACATTTTCACGCTGCCGTCATCACCTACCAAAAGACATTATGACGTCATCAGGCTGCGTTCGTCCCTGATTGGCTGACGGAAAAGCTTGTTCCATTGGAATGGCATGGCATGGATGTGAAATTGACGCTCGTTGGAATGTGAACTTGACGAGCGAAGCACCTGTGTTGTCGTTGAATGTTGAATCAAGATATATTGGAAGTGAAACGTTGTTGACATCATTTATTCATTCGCCATAATGGACGCTGAAATGATTTGAAAAGTAAACCATCGAATCGCGTCAAATAGACAGCGGCTGTGTGAAATTCAGTTTCCAAGATGGCAGCCGAAATTGCGATCGCAAACGAGGCGATCGCAATGACACAACTGCAACATCCTTCATCCACTAATAAAATACTATCGGATGGACCGTACCCAGCTGGTAATAAACAAACGCTTCTTCATTTCGAAAGAATCATTCAGACAAACTGTTGTTGAAAGATTTAAATGCCGTCGTCAATTTCACCGATATTTTTAGGCTTATGAATCATTCCTTCACAGTGTTTTTTTTTACCCCCAAATTAATATTCAGTCTTCAGCATACATGTTTCGATGAGTTGCTATATTTTGAAAGGTTTCTGAAACCATATCTGTGAAAAATAACCGATTACACAAATATACTAGCAATCTTATTTATTAAAATTGGATTTGCGAGAAATGAGGTCATCGTATTTTTTAAAATTCGGCAATTGCAGTTGCGTAATTTAATAAAAAACGATATGTATCTGACATATTCTACCTTAATCTCACTGAATAAGAAATTCAGTCAACAGATTATATTTTGTTATCATGCCGCTTCCTTATTGCCATAAAGTATATTTATTTTTCCTGTGTGACCTTCAAGGAATTTCCTCAATAACGAGTGAAAATTGTAAAGGTCAAATACATACGGAAAACTGTCTTCCTGGTGCTGTGATTTCATTGGAAACTTGCTGGAAATTATCGATTTTCACTTCATTTCGCAAACCAACGTGTTAATTAAATAACTATTGCTCAAATTGTGTTGAATTTATTAATCTAGTACATTTTTGAAGCAGATTTCCTGGTTTTGTGTTCTAGCCATGACACCATTCTGCTCTTTCTGCAAAGTGGAGGAATGAAAATGAGAATTTTTGTGTGTGCCTCTTAAAACTATTTAATTTACTACAAAAAATCTTTAAAAGACGGTTCAAAAAGCGAACTTATTATCTAGCTTGAATAATTGTGCAACATTTCGCAATATTTCAGCAGCAATTCCAATAGATTGTTTATCCTTGACAATTTCAATTCGAAATTTCTGTTGGTGTAATTTTTCCCTAAAATTGCAATCAAAGCCCAAGGTTTTGTTTGTTGTGTGCAGTTACATAGGTGTGACCAGAAGCAGTTGCATTGTATTCAAACAATGTTTATATATGTGTATCTAAACCAAAAGATTTGCAATTATTATGGTTATGTGAATTTGGAACACGCTTTATATGTTAGGTCATATATTGCTATGTAAATTTAGGTTCACAATACGTTGCAAAATCATTTTTGCAAGCAGTTGCGATGTTTCTTTTTTCATTGGTTCAACGATATTGGGGCTGTTGGCACGTTTGCTGTTTTGGAAAGACATTAAATTTCATGGCTATTTTCACGGTAACCTTGGCCAATAAAGTTGTCTGTTTATTGCTGAAACTTGTAACGTAATCAATCAATCTTCTCTCGCTACCAGGTATAGTACAGTATTTATAGAAATGAATCTCATTTTCAAGAACTTGCAAAATGTTGATTTGCAGTGTTCGAATTATTTTTACTTCCATATCTTCGAACTGAAAAATTTCACTGTCAATTTCACGTCAGTTTCACATCAGTTTTGAATGTAATAAAGCAATCGATCGGTGTCTTCCAAGGCTTTCTCTTGTGTTCGCCTACATTTTATTATAATTGTTACTTGCCTTTTTTCCTTAGGAAACATGCAAAATTGATGCGAAGTTCTGTAAAAAGAAATGCACTGCAATAATAGGTACTACTAGCAAATTATGCGTGACAGTTGAGTTGTGTGTGTGTATATTATCGTGACAGTGTAATTAGGGGGGAAGATTGTAGCTTAGGGTTGAGTGGATGAAGGGTTTTAGGTTAAGAGGAAGATTGGTTGATGCACTGGATGGAACCGCACTTGTCCATCCGAATCCGAATCCAAATTGGCAGTGTACAAGTTAAGTGGTTGCCTCACAAGCAGTTCGCAGTTCTTCGAGATATCCGAATGTTATTAAGGGTCGTAGAAAACGGTTCTTAAAAACTGTGCACGTCGTTAGGTGGAAAGAAGTTACTAATTTGTTGCTTGCTTTGCAGAAAATGAATGGGAAGGCGGCGAAACGACTCGCGCAGCCGCGGCGGAAGCCGAAGCCGAAGAGGCGTCGACGGCGAAACCACGGCCGCCGCCTATCGATGTAAGGAATGACTGTATTTTTGCCCAAGATAACATGAAATAAATGTGAATTTTATGGTTTTTAGACTACCGCTGCGCAAAATGCAAGTCCTGGACAGATCAGCCCGACTTCGGCAACCCCGAGGACACCGAAGCCCGCCCACGAGCGAGAAAGAAAAATCGGACATAGACGAGTGGACGATGACGGCCAGATAACTTACAAGAAAGTATGTATAAAACAAGGAAAATTTGCGACAAAGCCATTTCGACATCAGACAATTGGTAAATAGAAAGATATTTTGTCTGGTGGCTGTTGTTTGCCAAGAAGTTAAATAAACCTTTCCTGCATGGGTTACTTACAATTTACAGTTGAAAAGAACGGTGTTTTGGCAATTATTATTTCGTGAATTATTGTTGCAGAAGTTGAGACAGATGAAATGCTCATCTCGTGGACAGGGAAAAAATCTGGCAATTTACAAATATTGTCGTAAAAATGCCAGAGATTTAGTTGAATAATTTAAAATAGTGAAGCTTCCAGGGAATTTTCATAAAATGTAATTAAAAATGTCAATTATTTTGATGTGCTTTGAAGGCAATTTAATGTAATGCTGTCGGTAATATCACTGTTTACTGGCAAAATTGGATTGAAATAACTATCTGGTCGCAGGTATCACCAGAAAAATAAATCAAGTTTGTCCATGATTTATTGTAATATTCTTGTCTTGTATTGATTAATTATGTTGAATACCAAAGTAGTGATTAAAAATGTCTAGTCAATAATTTGAAAAGTATGTATATGTGAGAACTAGTCGATAAAATAAAACCTGGATGAGTTGATGCATTTGGTGGTAGCCATCAAAATGCAAGCCACTTATATTTAATTCTCTTGAGATATATGACAGATGAAAGAAGATTATTGATGTTTTTTGTGGTGCGTTTAGATTCAAACATCCCAGATTATGGGATCGATCCAGTTGGGCATCGGGCATTCGGTAGGAAAGTTAGCTTCGAAACCTGAAAGAGATTTACTGATCCCAGACTTTGCCCTTATCGAAACTCATGTTTTCCCCAAGTAAGTTATAGTGCTACCTAATAATGCGTAAATCGCACTTCGGTTAGGTACTTAAATTTACTGAAATTGTAGAGATGGAAGCAGTAGCACACCCGCTCACCATTACGCAGAGTTCAAGTTTAAAAATTACGCGCCTGTTGCATTCCGATACTTCCGAGAGCTCTTCGGCATTCAACCTGATGATTTTCTCGTAAGATTGATGGAATAATTGGTGTTATTATTGTGCATTGCAACTATTGACGCAAATTAATATGGAAATGTTCCACTTTAGCTGTCCATATGTAACTTCCCGCTAATAGAACTAACGAATCCGGGTGCGAGTGGAAGTATATTTTATCTTACCGGGGATGACGAGTTCATAATCAAAACTGTACAGCATAAGGAAGGGGAATTTCTTCAAAAACTGCTGCCCGGTTATTATATGGCAAGTATTATTGTTTTAACGCATAATTCGGAATTGTTTGTCGCAGAATGTACTTGATGAGTATTTGTGTCGATGCGCTGTATTCTAGAATCTAAACCAAAACCCAAGGACACTACTGCCCAAGTTCTTTGGGTTGTATTGCTTCCAGGTAAATAAGAAGTTTGTTAAGCACTCGGTTCCTAGGTGAAGTAATGGTAATGTTAGAAGGGAATTTCAGTGCGGCGGGAAAAACGTGCGGCTTGTCGTCATGAATAACCTGCTTCCATTTGACATAAAAATGCACCAAAAGTATGATCTGAAAGGTTCAACGTACAAAAGAAAAGCTGCCAAGGGTGAACGCTCCAAAGCATCGCCAACTTTCAAGGACCTGGATTTCGTAGAGCATCACCCGGAAGGTCTCTTGTTGGAGGTGGAGACGTACAACGCGTTGATCAAGACTATTCAACGGGATTGCAGAGTAAAATTGTGCAACTTTTCTGCCCCCCAACATGAAGAATTCATTTTTTGTTTACTTAATGCTTGGTGTTTTTACGAATTCAGGTGTTGGAGAGTTTCAAGATCATGGATTACAGTTTATTGGTTGGCATCCATAACCTCGATCAGGCTGCCATGGAAAAGCGTGTACGTTAGACTGTTAACAAAATGATTTGCAAGTGTAAATTATGTTACTGATGTGGTGTTTTGTGTTCTAGGAGAGTAGAAAGGACTTGAAAGCAAAACACGTAGAAGAGAGATTAAATCACGGTGTTTCAGAAGATGTTGAAATCGACGGTAAAATTAGGCCTTTCTTGTCGTGCAACTTTTTCTTGTAAAGGTTAAGCCCTTTTTTGTTGCATGGATCTTAGAAGCCGCAGGATTTGCGTCAGGGGCCAGATTATCCAGGTCCAAATCGATGAACAGACAGCGTCTCGTTGCGCATACGGGTCTAGAAGCTATTCAAGCGGAGTCGGAGCCCATCGATGAACAGGAGAATATGCCGTAAATCTGTCTTGATTTTTTGTTGATTTTGCAGTGCACGTTTTGCCACATAGCATTTGTAATTCACATGTCTATCGAAAGGAGTTAAATGAGTAGATACATAATCAGAATTCCTGCATTCATTGAAATTGTTTGAAAAATTTTCGAACTTATTCTTTTATGTATACTTAAAAATGTGAAGTTTGAATGATGATACAGCTGTGAAAATCAAAAAAATTTAGGTGTTCTGAGTCCGTGAGACGCGTGATAGTAATCTAAGGGTTAAAGTTGCGCCAAAGTGGCAAACCTGCCTGTAAAACACTGCAATTGTGATGTGATTGTAGACCCGGTGGCATCCCTGCGCGCAACGCGAAAGGCGAAAGATTAATGCTATACATCGGAATCATCGATATACTACAGAGCTACAGGTTAAAAAAGAAATTGGAACATACGTGGAAAGCGATGCTTCACGACGGGGTGAGAGAATGCGATTAGCCTAGATGCAAATTCGAACATTTTGAAAGTAACATAATTCCGGTTGGTTTTATCGTGCTAGGATTCTGTGTCGGTTCACAGGCCGGGCTTTTATTCTCAACGCTTTCAGGATTTCATGGCAAAGAAAGTTTTTAATAAGATACCATCACGTGAGTAAAATAATCATTACTTACTCGATGCTCGTCTGTCTCTGCGATTCAAATAAGTGATAATTTTAAGTGCCATGCAAAGGGAATGCTCGTCTTATAGTTTAGCCAATTTAGTCGGTCACTGGACGCTTTTTCTCTGGCAGGAAAAGAGAATTGCACGTGGTACTTCTGAAAGTCATTTTTTTCATTGCCATCAATGCGGGCATGGCTGTACTACATATGTAATTTAGTTACTGGTAACATGTTGATCCTTGGCCAATTAATTCGCAATTCATGCGTTCTGCTTTGATTTGCAAACCAAATCGGTGATGCTTAGAATCGCTTCGACTAACCGAGAAGCTGATTTATTTCGTTTGCCGCATTGCAGTTTGGGCAGTTAAGCGGCCGCCAATCCGCACCATTAGCTCTTTTTTTGTACACTAGGTTTCATCCCTCCGACCCTGCCTATCCCGTAGACAATTTCCTGCGCTTTGTTTTATTTTTGCTGGTTTGTAACTTGTCTCTTTACTACACGGCCACCCCCGTAAACCATACGAGTCCCAAGATTTTCTCATGCGCAAGATGTTATTTTTTGTAGTACCGAATGGGTTGAAATGGATTCATGATATCACTGCTTGTGCTTCTTCTTTTGGTTCAATGGTGTGATGACTGGCATACAAGAGAGTTATTCAAAAACACTTGAGCCTGTATTATTAACACAAAATGCAATTTAGACTTTTTGCTGACAACTGATAAAATGCGGATTTCCCGATTGTTTTTTTTTTAATAATTCTCTTGGATCTTCACTGCACATTAGCACCTGCATATTCGATAATCTCAAAGCTTGTTGTACATATTGAGCGCATGTAAGATTCTCTTCTTCTGCTTAATAAATTGTCATCATCTTATTTCTATGCAATTGCCTGTTGCTGACCATGTTGTCATCCTGAGGAGTTTTCTCCGAAGTCAGGGTTACTGGTAGTATTTGCGTTGACTTGTACAGGTGTTTTGCCAATTAGGTGTCATCATAGTTAACATCAGTTGTTTCCTGTAATAAATATAACTTACAAATTTCATGTACGTACTTGTATGAAAAGCATAGTTCTGATTCTCTTGAATACGACAGCATTTTATAGGTCTGTCACAATGAATTTTCCTGTTGGGAAATTTTGTAGTGTGCAGTTTAATCACTAGGCCAATGGACCATCGGAAACGATCGCAATGCAGTGGTCTGTTGTGAAAATTTCCAGTAGGACATGCTGCGATCTGTGCTTTTCATTGCGTACAACTTTCGTTTATTTGCGCAAACTTTGCCTAAGATGTTTTTTTACTGATGTGTTGCAACTGCAGGATTTGCTACCGTGGCTAAATTTGTTTTTCACATTAAGCTTAATTATCACGCATGATCACCACTTTTTGTACTGCATGCAGTGCACAGTTTGAAGTTCCAAGTGACCGTATACTATGAAAATATGATTAATTGGAGAGTTTGATACTGAAAGTTGTTCAGTCATTTGGTGATATCACCAGTTATACCGTAAGCAGAACTTTTCAATAATGTGATTTCTATGACTTTGGTCCTTTTCGTATCGAGCTCTTCAAATGAAACTGCAATTGCAACTTGCCAGTTTAACAACTTGTGGGCCACAAACAGAGATGCAGCTGATGTTTCCGTGTTGAAAGTGACAGTAATTTGATTGTGGCAACTGGAGTCTGATTAATTGCGAGTGCATCGGAAACGGTTGTTTCTGTGGGTACATGGTGTGTGCTTGTATACGTGTGATGTGATTCACGGCACTGGGTGGTGTGATGTGATGTGATGTTCGGTTACACATTCAATAATATCTTGTCCTTCCCTTTGATTTTGTTTATCTTTTTTATTGTTTCCTTCGCCTCTCGCTTGCCGCGCTTCTAGTGGACATGCCCGAATTCAAAGGCCCTCATCGTAGATTTAGAGCGCTGGTTTCTAGCTACATAGGTAGGGACGCCCCTATTATTCACACTTACCGTATTATATTAAGGACGCTTTGCTTTTTATTTTTTGGCGACAATCTGCTATGCGAAGCATGAGTTCGATTTTTCTATTTCATGCCCCAATTTCTGTTGAATATTTTTCGAAATTTCCCGCGGCGGGACCTCGAGCGACAGCGTGTTTCTTGCAGGCTTTTATCCGTTTCAAGTATTCTGCGAAAAAAGTCTATTACATATGTGTCAAAGTAAATTGGTATTATTTGCCTGTTTACATTCAGTTTGTTGGATCTCTAGGTAGTTGCGATTTATGAGTTTATCAGAGGAAACACCCTGTAAAAGTGGTTTTCAGGAGAAGGTTTTACTTGTTTTTTCACTCCGTTAATTGCGTCCTTTATTCTTTGTATTTCCATAGCAAAATTTCAAAAAAAGCAAACATAGGAACTATATTTATTTAGCAAATGTGATACCTTTTATAATGAATGCAACTCATTGGGTGTTTTCATCTGTTGTGCATCGCGGTATTTGATGTATTTTTTGAGTTAAAGTCGGGTTTTGATTTGTTTAATCATATTCTAGATTTTTTATCCATGATTTGAATTCAGGTTTCACTGATTATTGTGTTGTATTGCTTGACGCTCAGCACTGAAACATTCTCCGTCAAGAAAGAAAAGTTTGTCAATGCGCCATCGGCCACCTTCAATGGGAGAAGATGGACACGTCGATGAGCGAGAAGTAATTGTTCTTGCCAGGGAAACTACAGGTAATTGAATTCCTGTCCTGTTACAAATTAACATTCACAGTGTTTGATAACGTCGCACACTCACTTTTGATGGAAGTATGCGCATGACATTTCAGATTTCACTGTTTCTCGTTTGAATCACAATGCGGGGTTTGTAGTTTTTCCCAAGCACGAATCTAATGATAGTTACGTTTTTGTTGAGCAAAGTAGGTAGTGTTCGCTATTGCCAAAGCATTGGATATGAAACATAATTTGGAGCTTGTTTCCATTGTGCAATGTACCGTCACTTGTCTGACTTGTTTCTTTTCATTCTATGAATAGTATGTATGCATGTGGTGTGGCATATAGTAACCTACTAATTTAATTCTGCATTTTTTCCCCCCCGTTATTGGTTAAATTTGAAAGATTTATTTGAAAGAATGTAGATATACTATATATGTAAACTTTGTTTGGTTCTTAGTGTGATCAAACATTGAGGAAATTCCTCACTGAAGAGTGACAAATGTCCTGTATATGATGTATAGCAAATAAAATACGCAAGTCGTATCGACTAATATTTACTGTGTGTAAATATATTGTTTTTGCCAGAATGATTTAGAAAAAATAGCTGTGAAAAAATTGTGTGATTTCTAAATGGATGCATCATCTTAATTGCCAGCAAATTATTATTATTATTCTACGATATGTTAACAAATTCGAACTAGGTGCAAGTAAGCGATTTCATTTCTTAGCATTTATTATATGCAGTAGACTGATAGAATAATCATACCATATGATTGACAAAATTGTATGTATGAAGGCGAGAGCATGTTTTTTTTGTTAACATTTTCACTGCACCTAGTCTATCACTTGAGATGGCCCAGCTGCACGAATATTGAAAAGTTTTAGTATCGAGTTTGCGATAGGCTTTTGCTTCATTTGCGGCACAGAAGGTGGGCCACACGCATCGAGTCCGTTGTCACCGTCAAACAACGTGATATCACCCGCCGCTTCATCACCTTGCTCTTCTGCTGCCGCTGCTGCTTCATCATCTTTAGTTGGTTTAACTTCACCAGCGTCTCTTCCGGCTGTGCTGAAAGCTAGACCTCTGACCGGTGGAGTAGTGGTTCGGCCCAAAGTGCCGCCTCCGGTGCCTCCACGGTCCCCTAGGTGGAAGCCAGCCAATACAGGTTCATATCTGGCCAATCGTAGAAGTTCACTGTAGATTAATGCTTCATTTTCGCTTAGCCAACCCAGTTACTAATTTATTTGTCTGCTACATTACCGTGATTTGAAATTGAAAGGACAAGTGATGGTACAAGTACACTGAGTTAAATGAAATGAACGTTATCACACAAATGAATTGTGCCCCTTCCTGGAGAGTGAACTCAGATATTATTTGCGAAAATTTTGTTAAATATTCCATGCCTACTGTGATCATAGTAGTTTCACGAGTTCACACAAATTACAGTGACACTATTTCGAGTCTGATATATCTCTGATAGCATTGAACTGTGAACCTCCATGTCAAGGGTAAGATTGATTAAGAAAATCAACAGTTGTCTGTGATGTTCTACTTAATTTGATGTAGAACTTAGAACTTCAATGCAGGTTTATATTGTAAATTGTGGGGAAATTGTGCGATGAATGATTGATTGCCGCATGTTTGCAGGTGTGGTGTCTTCTACGCCACCTCCATCTTTTGAAGAAGCCGTGCGGGATGACAAAGACTCCACTACGAAAAGTGATTCAGGAACCGGTAGCGAATTGACCCCACATCTTTCGGGGGCTCAGGACAGATCGGCTCCATTATGTGTTGCGGATAGCAGCGACGTAATTAGGTAGGATCAAACCGGCGAAATGTCACCTTTTCCGGCTTCCCGGCGGCTTATTACGCACTGTACATTTACTGTACCGTATTGCTCTGTATTACGTCTTACTCGCTGTGCCGCTACTACGTGTGAAATAAGACCACATTCTGCCAACCTGCCTACTTGTGTCTGTCGTGTCGCACTTATCTCTCGCTATGACTCTATGCCAACACGCTTCTCACAATACCTATTTATACCGAACACATTTCTTTTGCTGTAACCCTATATCGCACAATCGGCTTTCTTATTAGAAGATCATTTTCCAAACTGTCCTCGCAGCATATCGCACGTGACCATCAAGGCCGAGTCGACGTTGTCTACCCAGTCCATCGTTTCGGAGAGCAGTTCCACCACTTCCTCCGGCTTCAGCTCTGCGGTGCGCACTTCTACTTGGACACCTCCCAGAAGTGTTGAAGGCTCCACGCCGACTCACACCGAGGGTACGCCGAGCTTCACGGAGTCGAGCAGCAGCGGAGATTTGGGTACGAACGCGCCATTTCCCACATTCATCGCAATCAAGTAGAATAAGTACTGATCAATCTGATTTCCCAATACGGAAATTTGTCATAGTGTAGTTATTTTGGGGCAAATATGAGAATTTCAGCTGCAATGATTCGATGGAAAATACGAGAAATATGTGATTATGAGGTATATCGAAGTGAAACAATCCCTTCCTCGCAAGTAGTTAATGGACAACTAGTTTGACCCGATGGTGACTCTGTGCTAAAGAGTCGAAACTAGTTGTCCATTGAAACACGTGTTTCGTGATCTACATACTTGTGATAAAGGAGTTGTTTCACTTCGATATATTCTCATATTAATTTCAACAATTAATACGAAATCCCCGCTTTATTTTGTGCATTTCTGAAATTGAAATGTGCACCATTTGCATGGATGTCGCAGGTGAACTTGAGAAATTTCAATATTAAGTTTTCTTTGCAATAATAAATAGTTTCAGCTAAGAAACTGTATTATTATAAGTAACTTTCTGAAGTGGATTTTTTGATGCAAGTAATTTAGAAAAACTGAGATGTCTTTAATGTACCCATTTCATGTATAATTGAACTTGATGAACAATGCGGTTTCTCAGCTGGATTTGAATACGAAGGCTATGGCCAATCATGCCCAGTACGGTTGTTTGTTTTGTGTATTTCTTGGGTTTGCCACCTTCAGGGTGCCCAACTACACCTGTGCGAACCGTCCTACCCACAATGCTTGCGAGCTCCAAAGAACCCACCAATAGAAATGGAATTGGTATTACACAGAGGGAAAAATCTTACAAGGAGACTGAAATGGTGAGTAGTCAGCATGTGATCGTGACACAAGATCTATCAGTGTGATCTTTTTTTGTTTTGCATTGCCGTGTGCAGATGCCAACGTTGTAACCTATACTGCGCGTGGCATGATTACTCGGTTATAATTGCACTGTTTATACTGTATAAGTTTCGGTATTGACTAGCCGTTATAGTAAGAATATTATCGTAATATTGTTTAATAACACCATTGAGATTGCAGGCTCTTGCACGTACAGCCATCTGTAAATAAGTTGTTTACCCTATAGTTAATAATGCACACCTGACCGCACTCGTTATTTAGTGTTTGTAATATGGGAGGGTTTACAAGAGAGGTAAACATTACTGCCGCCCATCAGCTCTTTATTTTAGTTATCATGTTTTTTGTGATAATGAAGTGCATTTTTCTGTATTTCATGCACGCCCAGGGCCATGCCTTTTGTTCGCTTGTAGCTATTGTGTGCTTGCTTCTTCTAAGCATCTTTTGGAGCGTAGATGTCATGTAACTGACGCATTTTGAGGTGAGGAAATTGTAACATTGATCCCAAGAAGGCCACCTTTTCCATATATTATTTGAGAAAGTATCAAAAGTCCGTTCTTGCATGCGTGAAGCCTATCTCTTGTGTAAAATGGGGAACCATAAGGAAATTAACAGCCATAATGTAAAATATTAATTGCTGGGTATTTAAAGCAATGGGATTAATTATTAGATAACAAATAAGATAACAAATAAGTAATGTGAAATTATATGCATATAAATTTGAGTTTGTCACTTTTTTGTGAATCTATAATATGCAATTTATAAAAGAAGATGCTGTTACTTCAAGGCCCAAATTTATTTCCCATGTGATATTATACTATACATGAATTTATTTGTGGCATGATTTTTTGTGATACATAAATGTCACGGCAACGTATTTCATATTCATACGTTGCGATGAAGTTATCCGTTGCCAACACAACAAGATGAGGTTGTCATTTTGCGAGGGTCCCCACATCATTGAATGCAAGTTTTTCACATGTTAAAGAAGTGTAGCCATCAAGTGCGGACTTTTGATGAACTCTGATTATAAATAAACTGCTGCGTACTTTGAATTACCAGCATGGTTTTGATTTGGATGAAATTTTGGTGAACATTAAAATGCAAGTTAACGTTTTCCCCATTGCTCCGCATGTAACACGGTCGGGTGGGGGTTTTTACATGGTGATTTTCATATTTTTTTTACAGTGATTCTTCTAGTGCTTGTCTTGTCTTCCGTCTTCTTGTTGATGTCGTGTGGCTTTCCAGACATTTTCTGCCATCCATTCCAAGCTACGGAAAGGGGCCCTTGGCATCAGCATCTGTTTCTTTACGATATGCAAACTTCTCTTCTTGCGCTCTTCTCTTCCTTCTATCTATCATCTCCATGTTTGCTCTGTTGCTGTGAAACAACTTTTCATATCTCCTCCTTCATCATTTCAAAATGAGTGTGGCCGAAGGCAGTGTAATCAGGAACTCGAGTTTCTGCCTTAATTGTCCTGGGCATTTAATTTTTTTGTGATTCCCTGAAGTCACTTGAATGTGATTTCCAGGCGATAACTAACTCAATTTTCATTATATTATAATTGAGGGTCTCAACTAATTGGGTGAAAACAGCGTAGTACTTTTGCTCGCTGGTGTAATTGCAAAGTTATTTAATCAATTATTATTGACCCGTACTCTGTTTTTCAGAGTCCAATGCAGTTTTTGTATATTTATCATGTTTCCAAGATGGTGTGTGAGTTTATCTTTTTTATTTTACTTATTTCTGTATATGGAAACGATTCTTGCTTGAAATGGAAGAGTTTCATAATATTTTTAACGAAGATTATTTTGTTTTCAATTCCTGTTCCACCTGTAATTTATTGACAAAACAATTATAGAGAAAAGGAAATGTTTGTTCGTCGATGTGTGTGCTTTTCAAGTGGTTTTTTCATGTACAATTATTCGGTAGATTAAACTCTGGACGCACCTGTTTTACGATGTGAATGGTATTCAAGTGACTATGACTTCTGAAATAGGAACAAATAATGCTTACATGCAACTAATTAGTAATTTAGCAATTGCATTGTTGGTAAGTCACCATGTTGGTATTGTAGCAAACTTTTCCATTGAAGTTTTTAGTTTGTCCTAATTATGTTGGTTTGTTTCCTTCTCTCTTGCTATGCATTTTTTGTTTTGTGAAGTGGAAATATTGCGATTTGTTTGAGTATTCTTCATTTCTTCGTTTAAACACTCCATTGGAATACAATTTTATGCTCTTTATACCAATTGAAATCACAATTTAACAGATTGATTTGATGTTTCATTTTGTAAAAGTTGCATAACACTATAATACGACTTAATATTTAAATATATAATTATTCATGGCAAGTGTTTAATCGAGGAAATAGTACATGTTTAATGTGAATGTCCTTTCTTATAGATTGTGCATGACTTATTGGCCTTTCTTCATTTTGCAGACCCGACTTTAGACGTCTTTCTTGCCCTTCGTTGCGTTTTGAACTCTTGGTGACTGTTTCAAAATCTCATAGTGCAGTAAAACAACAACAGAACCTAACCTTCACGATGATCACTAATGCCAACATATATAACCTCTCAACTTTCAACTGCTGGAACTGTGCTATTATCTTTTAAAGTTCTTGGTCTCAAATGTGAAGTTCTGAAGTGGTAGAGGGTCTTCTAAAATACTTGTGTATATTGTGCAAAGTGGTACTAATAACCGCGTGTATACCAGCAAAATGATGAACAAAATTAACTTGAATGATCGTTTGTAAGATA
>WWPM01016002.1:5356-21411 GCA_023279145.1 Glomeris maerens | reverse complement strand
CAGCATAATAAGTGCTGTCCGTCCAAGATCATTTTTGTCCCCTGTCCAACTTGGGACAGGTGTGTCGTTACACAGAAAATTTGGTTCAAGGGTCTTGATTGATGTCCTGTGTAATGTGGGTGTTTGTGTACCTTACAAAGAAGTTTTGAAATATGAAAGGTCAGTCACCTCCCAAGAAGGCACAAGAATTGAGAAAGGATATGTGCAATTCGCTTTTGATAATGCGGACTACAATGTGCACACTCTGGATGGTAACAACACGTTTCATGTCATGGGTGGAATTGCTTGTGTGACACCTAAATCTGCTCTCCAGATCGAGGAAAAAGTTCCTAGAATTAATGTTACGGCTCATGCTGTTGAAAATCGAGGTCACTTTTCTGTGCAAACATACAGAGCCCCAAGTGCATCTGGCTATTCCAAAATAGTTGCTGCAGACATTGTTTCCCTTCAAATAAAACCACTGTCATCTGAACATGACCGATCACTGAATCTGTTTTGGATGAGTGGTACCTGGTTAGAAGGCCCAGAAGAGTGTAAACCTGGTTGGAGTGGCTGCATGGAAATGCTGTATGCAACGAAAGAGTACCAAACTTCTGCTGTGGTCCCTCTTCCATTTATCAACTTGGCTCCGTCAAACCCATCAACAATATACACGGCTCTTATTCAAGCTGCCGAAAAAGGTGCAGACAATGGACAAAGCATTACAATGGTTACATTCGATCAGCCTTTGTACGCTAAAGCTTGTGAAATGGTAGCTGCAGCACCTGATGACAGCCCTTTAAAGTCACTCTTCATTCGACTTGGAGGTTTCCACATGCTAATGTCTTTTTTGTCAGCGATAGGATTCATCATGGCAGGAAGTGGCTTGGAAGAGTTGTGCGGTACAGTCTATGCCAAAAACAGTGTTCAACAAATGATGAACAGAAAAGCTTACTCCAGGGTCGTTCGTGCTCTCTTCCTAGTCGAAGAGGCGCTCATTACTGTATTTTTGAAGACATATGAAGCTCAAATTAGTATTGATAAAGATGACCTGAATATTATCTATTCATCTTTAAAACGTGGTAATGCATCTGCTGAAGATATTACGCAGTCAGTTGCAGTGAAAAACTTTGTGGAAAGTTTGGAAAAGCAACTTCAACACTCAAAAGAATCTGGACGAACGCAAAAACTGTGGATTGAGCTCATACAAATGGTTGAGCTAGTTCGAATGTTTATTAAAGCAGAGAGGAGCGGAGACTTCTTCCTCCATCTTTACTGTGTCCAGCAGATGCTCCCTATTTTCCATGCATCTGGTCACCTCAACTATGCTAAATCTGCGCACGTTTACTTACAAAACTGTCTAGAACTTCACACCTCAATGAATCTTGAAGAACACGATTTGTTTGTTAGTCAAGGTTATTTTACCATCCGACGCACTGAGAAGTTTTGGTCTGGAGTGTGGAGTGACATGACCATAGAACAAGTTTTGATGCGATCCTTGAGTAGCATTGGTAGCTTGACTGGAGGCAGAGGAATTACAGCAGCAACTATTGCAACTTGGATTAACTCGATGCCAACCTGCTCTCGGATAGTCGAAGCAATGGAAGAATTTGCAGGAGTTCGCAGCGTCTCTTCGGAGCAGCACGTAGAACTACGAGAGGCAAGACAGAAAAGAAATTCTAAAGACTTACGAACTTTTATTTCTTGGCTTGAGGAGCACAACCCGTTTTTAAAACCGCCTGAACTTTCTTCATTATCAACTGGGGTTGTGGCAGATCAACATGTGAATTGCGATGAAGCGTTTGAAATTGGTGTATTAGCCTTGAAAGAAATTAAAGGGAAAAAATTCAGTGAGATACACTTGAGAAGAAAGTTAGCTGTAAAGTCTCTAGCCTGTGTAACTAAGTCGGTGACAATTACAATGACACTGTATGTGTGAACCCTAACATCCTTTTACATCGGATGGTGTGCACAGTAAGGAGTGATGAGAAGCTTGCAGAAATATTCCAATTTGAATTATGTGTTTATCCTCCATGCCTCTTCGACGAATCTGGTCTAATGAGGAAGGGAAGCAAATCCTCATTGGTATCAGTTTTGGTGCCAGAAGCAACTGAGTCATCGATAGGCTCAGACTCAGGGGAAACGCCTTACATCATTGACGGAGGTCACCTCCTTCACCATGTGATTTGGCGAAGCCCAGCTACCTACAGGCAGATTTGTGAACAATACACCAGTTATATCATTACTCATTATGGACAAGGTACTGTTGTTTTTGACGGATATGAGAAAGGAAACACAAAAGATGAAGAGCACCTGCGCAGATCACGAGCAAACACTCACGTTGAAGTGAAAGTAGAAGACTCAATTCACGTAAATCTCGGTCAAAATGAATTTCTAGCTAATGCTAAGAACAAAATGGGACTGATTTCTCTTCTCACAGTGCACTTGCAAAGAGCTGGTTGCACAGTACACCAAGCACTAGGTGATGCTGACTTAATGATAGTTCTTACAGCGATCGACGTAGCACAGAAAGAATTTGGAGCTTCCGTAGTTGGCGATGACACAGACTTATCGGTCTTGTTGACTGTCCACGCGCCCCCAGATAACAAATTGAAAATGGTGGTACCGAAGAGAGGCAATCAACAGGAAAAAGTGTACTGCATTTCCAACATCCAGCGAGGCATTGGGAAGATGAAAAATGTTCTCTTGGCAGTGTACGCTTTCACAGGATGTGACACTGCCTCAGCTATCTACAACAAGGGGAAAATGGCACCGTTTAAAAAAGTTCAGGCCAACAAGGCTCTTCGCAGGAAGCTCCTTGTCTTCAACGACCCCAAAGCTGACCCGAATGCAGTTGCTGATGCTGGGAAGCATTTTCTTCTTGCCATGTTTGGAGCAAAGAACACTGAAGATCTAGATTCTCTTCGCTACCGATGTTACTTGCAGGCAATTGCAAAACAACCTCTACATTCGTTGTTCAAGTTGGCTGCACTTACCCTCACTTCAGCAGCTTCCAGGCAGCATTCATTCAGAGTTTACCACCAGGTGCAGCAGTGGCTCAATGAGCAGAAGAATCCACTTGAGTGGGGGTGGAAAAAGATCGGGGAGCACCTGAGACCACATGCAACAACGCATCCCGCTGCTCCACAAGAACTACTTTCCCTCATTGTGTGCGCATGCAAAGATGAATGCTTACGTAACTGTGAGTGCAGGAAGAGTGGTTTGAAATGTTCAAGCATGTGTGGCAACTGCTCAGGCCTGGGATGTGTAAACAGAGACACACTCATCATTGATGAGGATGTAAATGAGGAGGATGAGGCGTTTGAAGACTGAATCCTGATTTATGTTTTAAGTTAATTTAAAATTTCATGTAGCATGAATGAATTGTTTTTTAAGATGCATTTTTTGTACATTAATGGAGATTTTTTGCTGAGCAGTGTCGCAATATATATCCACATTACATGAATACATATCATTCATAATAATAGTGTTGATTTGTTTCAGTTTTACAAAGTAATAATTCCATGTTTTCTACACAAATCTCAAAAAGTTGAAAAAATGGACAATTTGACTCCTCCACATCTCCGGAATCTGTCTCTTTCGCGTGGTTATGTATATAATAACTTTTGTTACTAATTTAATGAAGATAATTTTTGTATAGAAGAATTTATGCGATAAACCACTTAGTTTTCGAGATATTCGCAAAAAACTGCAAAAAACTACACTTTCACCCACTTCCCACCCCCTCCCACCCTAACCCGCCGCTCGAAGTACTGTAACTTTTTACTACTTACTACGGGGAGTGGATATAACAATTTGGCGTTCGAGCGAATCATTTTTTTGGATGTCGAGGTTTAAGTCTAATTGCACCGTACTAGCAGCAGTCTGCTCCAATACAAATTGTGTCATCTCAAGATGCTGTTCGCTCGATTCCCAAATTTTCTGGGTTGCCATCGGAAAGTGCCCTTACTTGGATTCGCAACGTTGAGCGTATTCAAGATTCCGCTAAGTGGTCACCTGAACTGACTGTATTACACGTTGCAACACGTCTCAATGCACAAGCTCTCAACTGGCACCGTGTTCAAGGCCAACAATTTGCTGCATGGCCTGAATGGCGTGATGCCTTTGCGAAACGTTTCCAATGCCGTATGAACCCAAATGAGTTCATTGCCTTTTTATCTGCACGCACACTATTGCAGACTGAAACACTCACAGCCTACATTTTCGACAAGAATGCCATGTTGGAGCAGTCTCCATTTAAACTCTCCTCTCCGGATCGTGTCTCCATGATACTTGCGGACATCAAGGATTCTGCATGTGCCTATGCTCTTGCAACTCCCCCTTGTACTGATGTCGATATGCTTCTCGACCGCGCACATCATCTCGACAAACTTCCTCGCATCAAGACAGCACCTGTGTCTTCCAGTCCGCATAAACAGGCCACTTCATCCGTTTCTGCTAATCATAGCCCCTCCGATGCCGATCCTTCCATCATCGATCGCCCCTTGGCACGAAAGGAGTCTCACCCGAAGTACAATCCGCATCTTGACAATCCCGCAGACATGACATGTTACCGCTGTGGCATCAAAGGACATGTCTCGTATGATTGTACAAACAAACCTCCTCCAAAGGGAAAGCAAACATTGCGTGTCCAGTCTACTCGCTCTGATTTTTCCTCTACTTCACCTGCCACCGCATCGCCTGTGCCTACTACGACACTACCCAAACCACCGCTGAAGACTGCTCTTTCTAAACCATCCGTCAACTGTGGCAACAGGCTCACATTCTTTGACACTGATTCCTGTCACCATCGACAATAGAGTCATAGTTGACGCGCTTCCGGATTCGGGCTCTCACATTACTATTCTTCGCTCGTCACTTGTACCTCCCACAGCAACTGTCTACCCCTGGCAAGGTGGTCCTTTTCAAGTTGCTGGTGGTACAGTCACACCTTCCGGCTGGATCACTGCTTCCTTTCGCATTGGGAAATTGCAACACATCATGCCACGTGTTGCAATCGCTGATAATCTGCCTGTCGCAATGTTATTGGGCAAAGACTGGCAATTCGAGGTTCAAGCTCGCATCATTTATGAGCCGAATGGATCTATCTGCATCATGACTCCAACTACCATGGATGACTTCAAGTGTGTAATGACGACTGATCCTGTCATTGGATGCCTCGTACCTTCTCTATATCATTCCACAGCAGGTATCCATACCGACAGTAATTCCTCAACATGTCTCGCAATCGGCTCCGCTTCCTGCAATGTCCATTCTGCTCCGATCACCATTTCATCATCCGGTGATGATCCTGCATCTCTCTCGCCAAACCAACAAACATCCATTACATTATTAACAACTGAATTTGCTGACGTGTTCACGACATCCGACTCTGAGGTGGGTTTATTCCTGGGATTTGAAATGGAAATCCATCTCACGACGGCCACACCCATACGATGCAAGCCTTATCGTCTTACTGAACCTGACAGACATTTCTTGCGTGACCAGATCCAGGAATGGAACGCCTTGGGAATTTGTCGTCCTTCCGCCTCTCTTTATGCTGCACCAGCATTTGTCGTCGATCAACCTTTTCATCCGAGAACTCCACGTCGTTTGGTTATAGCATATGACCGCACTGTCAACCCTATCACCATCAAAGATCCATTTCCCATTGACAATATGGATGATATGGTACGTAAGATGTCAGGAAAACGCTACATGGCTCTCTTTGACATTTGTCACGCCTACAACAATATTTGCATACGCCCTGAAGACATTCCGAAAACCGCGGCTATCACGCCAGATGACTACATTGAGTTTCTACGTGTTCCTTTCGGATTGACCAATGGACATGCAACTCTTGCTCGTGCTCTGTCCATCGCTTATGGACACCTCCAACCCTTTGGACTTGCCAAGTATTACGATGATCTGGGAGCTGCTCATGATTATTTCGACGACCATCTGCAATTCCTTCGTCAATTCCTTGAAGCTACTCGCTTACATGGTTTCAAGATGTCTTGCTCTAAATGTATCTTTGCAGCATATGAAATACATCTGCTTGGATACATTCTTTCTGTACATGGCGAACGACCTGATCCCAACCAGGTTGCAGCGATTCAACATCATCAAACACTTGACACTGTACATGCTGTTCGCAGTTTTCTTGGGTTCGCTAACACTATGCGCAAACATATTCCGTCCTTTGCTGCTATCGCCGCTCCATTGCATAAACTTCTCAAGAAATGTCTCACCGCCACGCTCCAATCAACCGGTTACTCTTGACACTTCTCAACAAGCAGCTTTTGACACCCTTAAGTCTGCTCTTACCCCGCCACCTCTGCTAGCATTTTTTGTCCAAGGCGCTCCTACACAAGTTGAGACTGATGCCTCATACTCTGGACTAGGGGCATGTCTTTCGCAATGGCATGACAGCACACAACGCATAATAGAATACGCCAGTCGATCGTTGAAAGACGCTGAACACCGTTATCACAGCAATGAACTTGAAATTTCCGCTGTGCATTGGGCATTAACCGACAAGTTCCGACTTTACCTCGCTGGACATCCCTTCACGCTTGTAACCGATAACCCCTGCCCGTACTTGCTGTCGTGATATCACCGGATTCACGTTTGCAGTCTGCGCAGCAAGCTGACGCCTATTGTTCTCAAATCCAGGCTCAACTGCTTTTAGAACCGACAACACTTCATTTACGCCAAATACACAAAAATTACGCCGTAGATAACAAAATTTTGATCCATACTGATGTTGACCACGGGACTACCGTACAACGCATCGTTATACCTTTCGCTCTGCGCTCCATGGTTTGGAAACTACGCCATGATGAAGCCGAACATTTCGATTTTCGTAAGACACTTGATCGCATACGTGCATGCTATTGGAGGTCTTCTATGCGAAAAGACACCAAAATGTACGTTCGTGGATGTGTCTCTTGCCAACGCTGTAACAGACGCACCACACCTGCCCATGGATTACTCGGCAAACGCTCCATACCGCAATCCCCTTTTGAAATTGTGTCTGCTGACCATCTCAAGCTTATTGTTCACATTTGCCATGCTACTCGCTTTATCGTTACAACGCTATCCCCTAACACCGCTGCAGATGATGTCCTGTATGTCTTGGAACATCATATCATCTATCGTTTTGGTATCCCAACTACATATATTTTTCGGACAACGGTACTGCCTTCACATCACATAAAACTACAGCCTTCCTTGCTAAATTTGGCATTCACCATTCTTTCACACCGCCATACACTCCTCACGCAAATGGATTGGTTGAACGTGCCAATCGCACTCATTGCTACCCTCACCAAGTTTGGTACTGATCATCCTAATGACAGGGATATCCTTCTTCCTAAAGCCGTTCTTAACCTTTAACACAGCAAACAACAACTCTTCAAATGCATCACCTTTTTTCCTGCTGTACGGATACTCTCCTCGCCTGCCACCTGATGAAAAACACCTTGGTACTATAATCACGGACGCCTCTCGTCTTGATCAACTTCGCCTGCTCACTGAAGTTCGCGAAACCACAATGACGAATATTTTGCAGTCACATGCTGACAACAAACGTCGTTTTGATCAGCATCTTACAGACAAAACATTTAATCCAGGCGACATCGTTTGGTACGAACATTCTCGTCCTTCCGATGACAAGCTCACCCCACGCTTCAAGGGTCTGTACTGTATAATAAATCGCTTGGGCAATGTCTGCTACCGCGTTGCTCTAATGTCATCGCCTGCTAAACAACAAGTGGTCCATGTACAAGATCTCCGTCTACATATGAGCCGCCCTAACCTGGACGATCCCGGCCTCGTCGATTGGATTTCTACAAACGACATTTCCTTTGTTAATCCTCAAATGCCTTCCTTGGACAATCACGATACTTCTACCCGGACAGATGCTGCTCCACCATCGTCTTCTCGTTATCCGACACGTCAACATTAATTACCCTTACGTTTACGTGACCCGGACATCATAATTGACCACTTTTAAGTTAAGCCTTGCATGTCTTAACTGGGGGCGACTGTAAGGTTCCCAATTATTATGTCATCATATGTCTATTCAAGTAATATTAACTTTTGCATGCAGCGCCATCTATTTGTACCTATATTAACCGTTAGAATAAAATACCAGTTGCATATCAATCCGCATCCGCATTCACACATATGCCTTACAGTATCATGTTGTCAAGGAGTTATAATATCGAGGAAAACATTACAGACGGGCAATCAATCGCCTGAATCATTTACGAGATCAATTGGTTTCTCGCAAACGTCAAGCATGGTTTCCAATGTACTAAGATCAATTTAACCATCTCCATTATTCACCTCTTGATTATATACTATCCCAAGTTTGTTACTTACATGGGAAGGTACTAACAAAATATGGAATTGCCACACAAAGTAACTGTGTCATTGATTTTGAGAAAAATTATACAGCTGCGCAAAGTTAGTAAATATGCCACATTGTCTGTAATTTCAGCCTGAATGTCCAGTATCAGACAAAATTATATGCATCTCGTAACTCAGATGCATGAACTTGTACATAATAAACCCATTGCGTGATGAAATGTTTTCAGCTCACAATGCATACAAATAAAAATATAATTGTCTGGAATAAAAATATACAAGAAAATTGCATTTATTAAAGAAGAATGGTTTCAATTAAAGAAATTCCTATAATATCATACAAATGCTAAACCCAAAGAGAAATACCAGTCATTATACTCATTGCAATGTTGAACATAGCAGTTTCATTTTGAACTGGAGTCGCGTGCATACCATTGTATCAGGTGCCGCTTACAAAACCCGGACCTGGAGACGCAATCACAGTAGATGAGCAGCTTTTCCCAATGAAAGCCCGTTGTCGATTTACCCAGTATACACAGTGTATTCAAAAAGTTCCAGGACTGATAGCACACACACCATTTAACAAAAGAGATATGCATAAATTTGATGTTAAGCTCCTACATAGTCTCCTGCCAATTCAGTACAACCCTTGGAACGAGTTTACAGGTCCGTAAACGCCTTCTGGAATGCCTCCACTCCAACACTGTTTAGTTCCCTTGTCACCGTCCTTTCAATCTTCTTTGTCGACTCATGCCGCTGCCTCTTCATCTTCAATTTCAACTTTGGAAACAAAAAATAGTCGGGGGAGACAGATCTGGCGAATACGGAGGATGATCTAAGGTCACAACCTGTTTAATGACTGCGTAATCATTTCTATGTCATTTGTCGGTCAGATCTCACCAACGTTTGCACGAGCTCAACATTTGCTTCATTTCGACTCGAACATGGACGACCTGATCAAACATCGTTTTCTGTCGAATTTCTTTCGTTTTTTAAATCTTGAAAACCACTCAAATATTCGCAAACAACTCATAGCATCATCCCCGAATGAACGTTTAATCATTTCGTACGTTTCTGTGGCTGATTTTCCTAATTTGAAGCAAAATTTGATGTTTATTCTTTGCTCCATTTTTCACAATGACACTCAAGTACGTTCACAATTGACGCAAACCAATGCTGACAATTCAAAAACAGTTAGATGTGAATCTAACTTCGGATATACGTTGCCCAAGGTTGTTGCTACTTTTTCCCGTTTGTTTGGGACAGATAGCGCCATATATACCTTCCTATTAAAGGCATTCCTGGAACTTTTTGAATGCACTGTGTATGGCGAATAAGCCGGACAAGTTGGGAACAAAGTTCTGGCTGGCATCTGATGTCGAGACCAAGAATCTACTCAATGGATTTTCATACTTTTGGAAAGACGAGGGTGGACCAAATGATGAATCCTCGAGTGCCAATGTAGTGCTGCGTCTGGTCTGTCCGATTTTCAATGCAGGCCGAAATGTGACGACAGACAACTTTTTCACATCTCTCTTTCTCTCGCCAAGAAACTAATAGAAAAGAACATCAACATCGTAGGCACTATAATCGTATATATACGACGCGAAGCCCTGGAATCAGCGAAAGCGAACTCCGATGAGTTGTACAAAACAAAGGTGCCGAAACATGACAAATACATTGACAGTGTACCACGGGAAAAGGAAGAAAAATGTCCTGCTTCTAAGCTCCATGCAACCTTCAGTCGACATTAGCAGTGACAGAAAGTCCGGAAACTGTCAAGTGCTACAGGGTGGTGCGAAAAGATTGACCCCTCTGTTTATACACTGCCCAAAAAGATACAGAAAACTGAGCACACCATCTTGTAGATAATCCAATTCTGCATAGGGGTGTCAAATTTGGCAATGCAGCGCTTCAGCTACAGGACACGAGAACTGTTGACTGAAAGTAAGTTAACCTTAAAAGTATAAACAAAACCCCCCCCCCAAAAAAAAAATCGCATTTTTTGGAAATTTTCAGCTGTCAAAAATAAGTCTCGATTTTGCTTCGACAAAAAAGTGTGAATGGAAAGGAATTTTGCTATGAATTTTACAGTTCTACACAGAATTGAATTCTCTACAAGGTGGTATATTCAGTTTTTCTGTATCTTTTGGGAAGTGTATTAAGGGAAGGAATCAATCATTTCGCACCACCCTGTACAGTTGTAGGGCCGTCCATAAATTATGTAAGGTTGTTTAGGGAGGGAAGGGCTTGATATTATCTTACGCAATCTTATGACAGGGAAGTGGGGAGGCAGGTCGTCTTACGTAAATTAATTTTCATAGTATATAAAACAACATCACAATCGCGTATGTACAGCATGCACGGTTCCTGCTCCCACCTCCTTGGATAATTATCTGTGCGTATAGTACTACAGCGCCATCTAGCGACTCATTGTCGCTCTACTCAAACATTGGGGCCGAAGTACCTTCTATATCAATGTTACAATTCTTTCAAAGCACGGGACTGAAGAGGTCAGATTTGTTTTTTTCAGGGTTTATACTTCCAGTTTTGATATTCAATCCATCATATTATGGATGGAAAATCAAAGAAAAAGTGAGTATACAATTTGAAATTGAGTTCTTTTGTTTTCAATTAAGTTCTGTAGATTCATTTTTATTTAATTCTGAAATGTTAAGGCCAATACAAGAAAATAGAAAGTTTATAAACACATTTCAGGCCGAAGAATGTCGTTCCTAAAAACCTGCAGATGTTCAACAACTTGTTGGCTGCTTACAGTAAAGCTTGTCCAAACCAGTCTTCTTATGAACATCAGAATGAAGTATCAGCTATGTGGAAAACCTTTAAGTCAGAGGCCAACTGTAAATAAAAAGTGACAAAGAAGGTCAGCGACTATCCAGAGCGACTGCAACAACTAATTCTTTTCCAATCTTCACGAATCAACCATCGGGTGAGAGGAGAGTGAACGGTGGACGTTTGCCCCCTGTCGACAAATCGCCAGATGAGCGCCTGCTGCCACCAATGAAACCACTAGCGACATCCATCGACAATCAGCGGCGACATCTATCGACAAGCGGCAGCGACATTCATCGACAATCGACGGCGAAGTCAAAAGCCAGCGCAAGCCGCGACACCTAATGGCGAACAGCAGCAACAGTGGCAAGAGACTCATTTGCTTCGTTCCATTGAATACGCGTGCGAATGTTTGCGAGTGCAGCTGTTAACCCAACCACGCGAACGGTATTACGTTCAAGTGACTAACGCGGCACCTTATTCACTGCTCAACCGCAACTGCGGGAAATTGTCGCGAGGTCAATACAACCTCTTTGTATGTCTTGTACCCGCGGTTTCCTTTGAAATTCCGCACGTGAGTCAGGACTAGTAAGCCTGTCGGCGATAGAACTGGTAGGTATACCACTCCAACCTACAACAGATCTTTCATCCCGCAAAGCGAATCGAACGCGCGTCTTAAGCGGGCAGTCCAGCAAAGCGAACGACACGCGCACCAACTCAGCTGCTGGCACTAACTTACTGACAATCACCATGGAACACCAACTCCAGTTTCCTCGCTTAAACAGCGCAAACTACCAATATTGGTCGGTATCACGACAAAATGTCCTAAACAAAATGACTTTTGCAATATGTCCCCAACAAAATATCCTCACCCAAAATCTCCTGGTGCAAAATGTCCTGAACATAAAGTCCTGACACATAATGTCCCCGTCAAAATGTCCTTAACATCTAAATTGTTTAAAAATCAGGAAATTTTATTACAAACCATACTATTTTGCATCTACTAAAGAATTGCAATATTCATTTTTGTGGTAGCAATGGAATGTGCTACCTAAAACATCCTGGACCACATTCCTGGCCACCATATTGGCTTTCCAATTGGTCCTTTGTTATGAGAGGAGTGCCCTATGCTACATTTCAAAGTGCATGCAAAAATTTACTCTGTCTTTTGGCTGCAGTTCTTTAAGGTAAAGATACTCACTTTTGGCTAAACTTTTTTGTGAAATATTTAAAACGCTTATTGGCATAGGAAATTCATATTTCAAGCCTGCATTTCATGTATAACATTTTTCAAAATTGCGGGCTATCTTGTAAACCAAGCCACTTTGTCCACGCTTATTATTAATTCATAATTTAAAGTGTTCCTGTAGACTACAACATTTTTCTGTTAGGTCTAGATTTAGCCCAAATTACTAGGTCCAATGGTTAATAAAACAACCTTACACTAGTCCAGCCTATTTTATTTATTGGGATAGACTACTAATACAGTATTAATAATTTCATAAAAATGCTATTTTCAAGTCTTATAGTAGCTTATACCAATACTTAATTATAGACCTATAGACAGTAATTGGGCTATGTCTATTTTTCATTTTATAATGATTTAATGCAGAATAGGATAAATCACAATTCAATGCATAGACAAAATTAAATCAGTTATTTACCACATACGTAGGCTATTAAAAACAATTACCCTTAATTTTTTTTATTTAACAGGTCTGTATAAAACTGAAAAATGTAATCATTATCAACAAGGTCTTGCTATTAAAAATCAGCTTACATGGACTTATTGCTGAATACTTTAAGGCCTATATCTAAACAATTATTAAGCAGTACCCTACCCATTGTGAATAAAATACTTAGCAAGATAATTAGCTTACATACATTATTTCCTTGTTAACTGTATCACCCAGCTTCATGATTATTCATTGATTTACTTAAAATAAATTGCAGTGATATTATACAAGCATCAGCTATGCCGATCGAATTTCAGAAGAGCAATAAAGGCAATAACCAGCTCAAAGTGGATGGTCACTTGTACGGTTTCCATATGAGGTTGGTTACTGGCAAACGATCATGGAAGTGCATCCATTATATGAAAAATGGCTGCTTAGCCAAAGTGCACATAGATTACAATGATGATAATATCGTGTATCAATCGGGCGAGCATAATCACGTGGCAAGTGCGGCAAAGGTTCATGTGAAGGCAGTCATAAATAAACTTCGTGAATGTGCCCATTAAACAGTGGAAGCACCGTCCCAAATCATCGCCACAGTCACTGCAGGTATGACACATCATCTGGGCAAAATTCTCAATCTGAATTGCTGATGTTTTAATTCAAATTTATTTAGAAAGATGCTTGGTAATACACATGAATTTTTGTATGTTTTTGGAAGTTAACTCTTTGTATATTTTAGGACTGAGCCAAGCCGTAGCTGCTCAAATGCCGTCCATGAGCAGCATGAAACGTATAACACAGAGAGTTTGCCAGAGATTTGGTGCACCGTTGCCATTGCCGCTTAATTTAGCCGATCTGGAAATATGTGATCAATACCAGCTCACATTAGCTGGCCAACTGTTTCTTTTATTCGATAGCGGGCCTGGAAATGACCGAATTATCATTTTTGGCACCCCAAATAATACGGAAATGCTGGCCCAAAGCAGGCATTGGTTTTGTGATGGCACCTTCAAGACGGCACCACCTCTGTTTGATCAGTTATACACAGTGCATGGATTGTAGTAAGTTACTGCAGTTTCAGACATTTTGTTACTTTGAGACAAGACATTGAGATACATTTAAAAAACTTATACAGCATTGTAGCATTATGTAGCCCAGCTCTGTCACTAGGACAGCATATCAAATATGTCTTTTCTCCTTTTTAGCAATGACAGCGTCATACCAGCTCTTTATGCCCTTTTGCCTAATAGGCAAGGAGCAACGTATCACAGGCTATTTGCAAAGATGAAGCAAGTTCATCATAACCTGAATCCTGAATCAATTATGAGGGATTTTGAATTAGCGGTGATCAATGCACTTCATTCCGAATTTCCCCAAGCGTGGCAAAGAGGCTGTTTTTTTCCATCATAATCAAGCAATCTGGAGGAAAATTCAAGCTATTGGTCTTGCCCATCAATATGAAAATGATTAAGATTTTGCATTACAAGCAAAAATGTTGCCAACTCTGGCATTTGTTCCAGCGATGGATGTTGTTGCTGCATGGCAACATGCAATAAATACTTCCTGAACCAAATTAAATAAATGTTTTATTTCAAATGAGACAAAATTTTATAGTATGACTTCCGAAAATTTGTGTTGTTACAACTTCCCAGCATTTGCAAATAACAATTTGTCAACATATAAAAATCGCCTGTATGATAACTTATGAATTCTAACAAATTAAAACTATAGTGTTATTACAAAACCTATAAGACAGGTAAGCCGTATCGATTAAAATATAGTGAAAATATCTACAGATACTAATCAAAAGTAACTAACTAGCAGCTATGTAATTATTTGCAAAAAAAATAGTTTTGAGTGTTATGCCCATTCAACTTGTGTAAAGATAGGGTAATCCCATGTCTCGTTAGTGTTCTATTACAAGCAATTTCATCTAAAGTTGTAAGGATTATGTAAATTCTATGCATGGGAAAAAGCCTATTGTGGGTGGGTTTCACACGATAACAAGACCTAATAGTCACCGAATGCAATAAGGTAGTAAAAAATGTCATACATTCTTTTTCCGAAAATAAGATATCCTCGAAAATAAGCCGTAGCCCAAATTTCAAGGTTTTCGGAATATAACCCATCCCCCGAAAGTAAGCCCCATTTAAAATTGGTGCCCAAAGAGAGAGAAGGGGTGACGTCACTCAACTCCGCCTACATCCTGCACATGACAAAATTTATTGCAATACATGAGATTCGGACCAATGCTTCAAGAACAATTGGGTTCGGAGGAAATTCAGGTTGGAATGCAGAATATGGTCAGCTATGACGATGAACCACAAGATGATATGACTATTTTTGAATAAGCTTACAAATAAATACTACCAGTATAGGTAGTATTAAATGTAAGTTGTTAATGTACCTACTAATAAATTCTTTAAATCTTATTATAAATTTTTTAAATAAGCCCCCTGCAGACTTTTTGGACCTAAAAAAATATAAGACAGAGTCTTATTTTCGGGAAAAACACGGTAATAGTGATGACGGACCATGTTGTGCAACTTCGCTGTCACCACGTGTTGACTGCAAGGACACATGGTCACAGGGGCGTGTCACCACTCGGTGCACGAAAGTGATAAAAGGAAGAGAGAAGAGAAAGACGGGGCTCTTTTACTGTAACAAAGTGTGCTCCGTGCAATAATGAAAATAACTAGGTGCATAGCAAGGGCTGGCGATTTTGCCTGGACTTTTGTGTCTCGGTGTGCAATGTGACGTAATGGACAACCTTACAGCTTGGGGGCCCGTCCAAAGGATGGACCATGTTGCACGCAAAATTCCGTCTGGGATCCCTACGGAGCAGGTCGTGGGCACGGACAATTGCCAGCAGGTGGAACCTTTGCAACTATGTGATGGACTAATGGAATTAAGTAGATTTTCGAATTTGAAAGTGACATTGCTGCTCTTATTACAATTCAACGCCCTTTTCCTATACACATTTAATTTACATTTAGGCATTCATATCCAAGCTTAATTATTCAAAATTCACATAAGAATTACTATAGCACAAGGTATACCTATAATTCACGGTTTTTCAGCCTGATTTTAATTTTAATAGGCTGTGTAGCAGTAATCTTCTAATCACTCACAGTATTTTCAGTGATTAATTTCGACAAGGAACACATAAGACCTCATTTAACGTTACACATATACAATAAATATTTATATAATTTACATGATTACATATAT
>WWPM01016001.1:0-20590 GCA_023279145.1 Glomeris maerens | reverse complement strand
CAGCATAATAAGTGCTGTCCGTCCAAGATCATTTTTGTCCCCTGTCCGAATTGGGACAGGTGTGTCGTTACACAGAAAATTTGGTTCAAGGGTCTTGATTGATGTCCTGTGTAATGTGGGTGTTTGTGTACCTTACAAAGAAGTTTTGAAATATGAAAGGTCAGTCACCTCCCAAGAAGGCACAAGAATTGAGAAAGGATATGTGCAATTCGTTTTTGATAATGCGGACTACAATGTGCACACTCTGGATGGTAACAACACGTTTCATGTCATGGGTGGAATTGCTTGTGTGACACCTAAATCTGCTCTCCAGATCGAGGAAAAAGTTCCTAGAATTAATGTTACGGCTCATGCTGTTGAAAATCGAGGTCACTTTTCTGTGCAAACATACAGAGCCCCAAGTGCATCTGGCTATTCCAAAATAGTTGCTGCAGACATTGTTTCCCTTCAAATAAAACCACTGTCCTCTGAACATGACCGATCACTGAATCTGTTTTGGATGAGTGGTACCTGGTTAGAAGGCCCAGAAGAGTGTAAACCTGGTTGGAGTGGCTGCATGGAAATGCTGTATGCAACGAAAGAGTACCAAACTTCTGCTGTGGTCCCTCTTCCATTTATAAACTTGGCTCCGTCAAACCCATCAACAATATACACGGCTCTTCTTCAAGCTGCCGAAAAAGGTGCAGGCAATGGACAAAGCATTACAATGGTTACATTCGATCAGCCTTTGCACGCTAAAGCTTGTGAAATGGTAGCTGCAGCACCTGATGACAGCCCTTTAAAGTCACTCTTCATTCGACTTGGAGGTTTCCACATGCTAATGTCTTTTTTGTCAGCGATAGGATTCATCATGGCAGGAAGTGGCTTGGAAGAGTTGTACGGTACAGTCTATGCCAAAAACAGTGTTCAACAAATGATGAGCGGAAAAGCTTACTCCAGGGTCGTTCGTGCTCTCTTCCTAGTCGAAGAGGCGCTCATTACTGTATTTTTGAAGACATATGAAGCTCAAATTAGTATTGATAAAGATGACCTGAATATTATCTATTCATCTTTAAAACGTGGTAATGCATCTGCTGAAGATATTACGCAGTCAGTTGCAGTGAAAAACTTTGTGGAAAGTTTGGAAAAGCAACTTCAACACTCAAAAGAATCTGGACGAACGCAAAAACTGTGGATTAAGCTCATACAAATGGTTGAGCTAGTTCGAATGTTTATTAAAGCAGAGAGGAGCAGAGACTTCTTCCTCCACCTTTACTGTGTCCAGCAGATGCTCCCTATTTTCCATGCATCTGGTCACCTCAACTATGCTAAATCTGCGCACGTTTACTTACAAAACTGTCTAGAACTTCACACCTCAATGAATCTTGAAGAACACGATTTGTTTGTTAGTCAAGGTTATTTTACCATCCGACGCACTGAGAAGTTTTGGTCTGGAGTGTGGAGTGACATGACCATAGAACAAGTTTTGATGCGATCCTTGAGTAGCATTGGTGGCTTGACTGGAGGCAGAGGAATTACAGCAGCAACGATTGCAACTTGGATTAACTCGATGCCAACCTGCTCTCGGATAGTCGAAGCAATGGAAGAATTTGCAGGAGTTCGCAGCGTCTCTTCGGAGCAGCACGTAGAACTACGAGAGGCAAGACAGAAAAGAAATTCTAAAGACTTACGAACTTTTATTTCTTGGCTTGAGGAGCACAACCCGTTTTTAAAACCGCCTGAACTTTCTTCATTATCAACTGGGGTTGTGGCAGATCAACATGTGAATTGCGATGAAGCGTTTGAAATTGGTGTATTAGCCTTGAAAGAAATTAAAGGGAAAAAATTCAGTGAGATACACTTGAGAAGAAAGTTAGCTGTAAAGTCTCTAGCCTGTGTAACTAAGTCGGTGACAATTAACAATGACACTGTATGTGTGAACCCTAACATCCTTTTACATCGGATGGTGTGCACAGTAAGGAGTGATGAGAAGCTTGCAGAAATATTCCAATTTGAATTATGTGTTTATCCTCCATGCCTCTTCGACGAATCTGGTCTAATGAGGAAGGGAAGCAAATCCTCATTGGTATCAGTTTTGGTGTCAGAAGCAACTGAGTCATCGATAGGCTCAGACTCAGGGGAAACGCCTTACATCATTGACGGAGGTCACCTCCTTCACCGTGTGATTTGGCGAAGCCCAGCTACCTACAGGCAGATTTGTGAACAATACACCAGTTATATCATTACTCATTATGGACAAGGTACTGTTGTTTTTGACGGATATGAGAAAGGAAACACAAAAGATGAAGAGCACCTGCGCAGATCAAGAGCAAACACTCACGTTGAAGTGAAAGTAGAAGACTCAATTCACGTAAATCTCGGTCAAAATGAATTTCTAGCTAATGCTAAGAACAAAATGGGACTGATTTCTCTTCTCACAGTGCACTTGCAAAGAGCTGGTTGCACAGTACACCAAGCACTAGGTGATGCTGACTTAATGATAGTTCTTACAGCGATCGACGTAGCACAGAAAGAATTTGGAGCTTCCGTAGTTGGCGATGACACAGACTTATTGGTCTTGTTGACTGTCCACGCGCCCCCAGATAACAAATTGAAAATGGTGGTACCGAAGAGAGGCAATCAACAGGAAAAAGTGTACTGCATTTCCAACATCCAGCGAGGCATTGGGAAGATGAAAAATGTTCTCTTGGCAGTGTACGCTTTCACAGGATGTGACACTGCCTCAGCTATCTACAACAAGGGGAAAATGGCACCGTTTAAAAAAGTTCAGGCCAACAAGGCTCTTCGCAGGAAGCTCCTTGTCTTCAACGACCCCAAAGCTGACCCGAATGCAGTTGCTGATGCTGGGAAGCATTTTCTTCTTGCCATGTTTGGAGCAAAGAACACTGAAGATCTAGATTCTCTTCGCTACCGATGTTACTTGCAGGCAATTGCAAAACAACCTCTACATTCGTTGTTCAAGTTGGCTGCACTTACCCCCACTTCAGCAGCTTCCAGGCAGCATTCATTCAGAGTTTACCACCAGGTGCAGCAGTGGCTCAATGAGCAGAAGAATCCACTTGAGTGGGGGTGGAAAAAGATCGGGGAGCACCTGAGACCACATGCAACAACGCATCCCGCTGCTCCACAAGAACTACTTTCCCTCATTGTGTGCGCATGCAAAGATGAATGCTTACGTAACTGTGAGTGCAGGAAGAGTGGTTTGAAATGTTCAAGCATGTGTGGCAACTGCTCAGGCCTGGGATGTGTAAACAGAGACACACTCATCATTGATGAGGATGTAAATGAGGAGGATGAGGCGTTTGAAGACTGAATCCTGATTTATGTTTTAAGTTAATTTAAAATTTCATGTAACATGAATGAATTGTTTTTTAATATGCATTTTTTGTACATTAATGGAGATTTTTTGCTGAGCAGTGACGCAATATATATCCACATTACATGAATACATATCATTCATAATAATAGTGTTGATTTGTTTCAGTTTTACAAAGTAATAATTCCATGTTTTCTACACAAATCTCAAAAAGTTGAAAAAATGGACAATTTGACTCCTCCACATCTCCGGAATCTGTCTCTTTAGCGTGGTTATGTATAAAATAACTTTTGTTACTAATTTAATGAAGATAATTTTTGTATAGAAGAATTTATGCGATAAACCACTTAGTTTTCGAGATATTCGCAAAAAACTGCGAAAAACTACACTTTCACCCACTTCCCACCCCCTCCCACCCTAACCCGCCGCTCGAAAACCTGTAACTTTTTACTACTTACTACGGGGAGTGGATAGAACAATTTGGCGTTCGAGCGAATCTTTTTTTTTGGATGTCGAGGTTTAAGTCTAATTGCACCGTACTAGCAGCAGTCTGCTCCAATACAAATTGTGTCATCTCAAGATGCTGTTCGCTCGATTCCCGAATTTTCTGGGTTGCCATCGGAAAGTGCCCTTACTTGGATTCGCAACGTTGAGCGTATTCAAGATTCCGCTAAGTGGTCACCTGAACTGACTGTATTACACGTTGCAACACGTCTCAATGCACAAGCTCTCAACTGGCACCGTGTTCAAGGCCAACAATTTGCTGCATGGCCTGAATGGCGTGATGCCTTTGCGAAACGTTTCCAATGCCGTATGAACCCAAATGAGTTCATTGCCTTTTTATCTGCACGCACACTATTGCAGACTGAAACACTCACAGCCTACATTTTCGACAAGAATGCCATGTTGGAGCAGTCTCCATTTAAACTCTCCTCTCCGGATCGTGTCTCCATGATACTTGCGGACATCAAGGATTCTGCATGTGCCTATGCTCTTGCAACTCCCCCTTGTACTGATGTCGAAATGCTTCTCGACCGTGCACATCATCTCGACAAACTTCGTCGCATCGAGACAGCACCTGTGTCTTCCAGTCCGCATAAACAGGCCGCTTCATCCGTTTCTGCTAATCATAGCCCCTCCAATGCCGATCCTTCCGTCATCGATCGCCCCTTGGCACGAAAGGAGTCTCACCCGAAGTACAATCCGCATCTTGACAATCCCGCAGACATGACATGTTACCGCTGTGGCATCAAAGGACATGTCTCGTATGATTGTACAAACAAACCTCCTCCAAAGGGAAAGCAAACATTGCGTGTCCAGTCTACTCGCTCTGATTTTTCCTCTACTTCACCTGCCACCGCATCGCCTGTGCCTACTACGACACTACCCAAACCACCGCTGAAGACTGCTCTTTCTAAACCATCCGTCAACTGTGTGGCAACAGGCTCACATTCTTTGACACTGATTCCTGTCACCATCGACAATAGTCATAGTTGACGCGCTTCCGGATTCGGGCTCTCACATTACTATTCTTCGCTCGTCACTTGTACCTCCCACAGCAACTGTCTACCCCTGGCAAGGTGGTCCTTTTCAATTTGCTGGTGGTACAGTCACACCTTCCGGCTGGTTCACTGCTTCCTTTCGCATTGGGAAATTACAACACATCATGCCACGTGTTGCTATCGATGATCATCTGCCTGTCGCAATGTTATTGGGCAAAGACTGGCAATTCGAGGTTCAAGCTCGCATCATTTATGAGCGGAATGGATCTATCTGCATCATGACTCCAACTACCATGGATGACTTCAAGTGTGTAATGATGACTGATCCTGTCATTGGATGCCTCGTACCTTCTCTATATCATTCCACAGCAGGTATCCATACCGACAGTAATTCCTCAACATGTCTCGCAATCGGCTCCGCTTCCTGCAATGTCCATTCTGCTCCGATCACCATTTCATCATCCGATGATGATCCTGCATCTCTCGCCAAACCAACAAACATCCATTACATTATTAACAACTGAATTTGCTGACGTGTTCACGACATCCGACTCTGAGGTGGGTTTATTCCTGGGATTTGAAATGGAAATCCATCTCACGACGGCCACACCCATACGATGCAAGCCTTATCGTCTTACTGAACCCGACAGACATTTCTTGCGTGACCAGATCCAGGAATGGAACGCCTTGGGAATTTGTCGTCCTTCCGCCTCTCTTTATGCTGCACCAGCATTTGTCGTCGATCAACCTTTTCATCCGACAACTCCACGTCGTTTGGTTATAGCATATGACCGCACTGTCAACCCTATCACCATCAAAGATCCATTTCCCATTGACAATATGGATGATATGGTACGTAAGATGTCAGGAAAACGCTACATGGCTCTCTTTGACATTTGTCGCGCCTACAACAATATTTGCATACGCCCTGAAGACATTCCGAAAACCGCGGCTATCACACCAGATGACTACATTGAGTTTCTACGTGTTCCTTTCGGATTGACCAATGGACATGCAACTCTTGCTCGTGCTCTGTCCATCGCTTATGGACACCTCCAACCCTTTGGACTTGCCAAGTATTACGATGATCTGGGAGCTGCTCATGATTATTTCGACGACCATCTGCAATTCCTTCGTCAATTCCTTGAAGCTACTCGCTTACATGGTTTCAAGATGTCTTGCTCTAAATGTATCTTTGCAGCATCTGAAATACATCTGCTTGGATGCATTCTTTCTGTACATGGCGAACGACCTGATCCCAACCAGGTTGCAGCGATTCAACATCATCAAACACTTGACTCTGTACATGCTGTTCGCAGTTTTCTTGGGTTCGCTAACACTATGCGCAAACATATTCCGTCCTTTGCTGCTATCGCCGCTCCATTGCATAAACTTCTCAAGAAATCCACAAGCAGTGTCTCACCGCCACGCTCCAATCAACCGGTTACTCTTGACACTTCTCAACAAGCAGCTTTTGACACCCTGAAGTCTGCTCTTACCCCGCCACATCTGCTAGCATTTTTTGTCCAAGGCGCTCCTACACAAGTTGAGACTGATGCCTCATACTCTGGACTAGGGGCATGTCTTTCGCAATGACATGACAGCACACAACGCATAATAGAATACGCCAGTCGATCGTTGAAAGACGCTGAACACCGTTATCACAGCAATGAACTTGAAATTTCCGCTGTGCATTGGGCATTAACCGACAAGTTCCGACTTTACCTCGCTGGACATCCCTTCACGCTTGTAACCGATAACCCCTGCCCGTACTTGCTGTCGTGATATCACCGGATTCACGTTTGCAGTCTGCGCAGCAAGCTGACGCCTATTGTTCTCAAATCCAGGCTCAACTGCTTTTAGAACCGACAACACTTCATTTACGCCAAATACACGAAAATTACGCCGTAGATAACAAAATTTTGATCCATACTCATGTTGACCACGGGACTACCGTACAACGCATCGTTATACCTTTCGCTCTGCGTTCCATGGTTTGGAAACTACGCCATGATGAAGCCGAACATTTCGATTTTCGTAAGACACTTGATCGCATACGTGCATGCTATTGGAGGTCTTCTATGCGAAAAGACACCAAAATGTACGTTCGTGGATATGTCTCTTGCCAACGCTGTAACAGACGCACCACACCTGCCTATGGATTACTCGGCAAACGCTCCATACCGCAATCCCCTTTTGAAATTGTGTCTGCTGACCATCTCAAGCTTATTGTTCACATTTGCCATGCTACTCGCTTTATCGTTACAACGCCATCCCCTAACACCGCTGCAGATGATGTCCTGTATGTCTTGGAACATCATATCATCTATCGTTTTGGTATCCCAACTACATATATTTCGGACAACGGTACTGCCTTCACATCACATAAAACTACAGCCTTCCTTGCTAAATTTGGCATTCACCATTCTTTCACACCGCCATACACTCCTCACGCAAATGGATTGGTTGAACGTGCCAATCGCACTCATTGCTACCCTCACCAAGTTTGGTACTGATCATCCTAATGACAGGGATATCCTTCTTCCTAAAGCCGTTCTTAACCTTTAACACAGCAAACAACAACTCTTCAAATGCATCACCTTTTTTCCTGCTGTACGGATACTCTCCTCGCCTGCCACCTGATGAAAAACACCTTGGTACTATAATCACGGACGCCTCTCGTCTTGATCAACTTCGCCTGCTCACTGAAGTTCGCGAAACCACAATGACGAATATTTTGCAGTCACATGCTGACAACAAACGTCGTTTTGATCAGCATCTTACAGACAAAACATTTAATCCAGGCGACATCGTTTGGTACGAACATTCTCGTCCTTCCGATGACAAGCTCACCCCACGCTTCAAGGGTCTGTACTGTATAATAAATCGCTTGGGCAATGTCTGCTACCGCGTTGCTCTAATGTCATCGCCTGCTAAACAACAAGTGGTCCATGTACAATATCTCCGTCTACATATGAGCCGCCCTAACCTGGACGATCCCGGCCTCGTCGATTGGATTTCTACAAACGACATTTCCTTTGTTAATCCTCAAATGCCTTCCTTGGACAATCACAATACTTCTACCCGGACAGATGCTGCTCCACCATCGTCTTCTCGTTATCCGACACGTCAACATTAATTACCCTTACGTTTACGTGACCCGGACATCATAATTGACCACTTTTAAGTTAAGCCTTGCATGTCTTAACTGGGGGCGACTGTAAGGTTCCCAATTATAATGTCATCATATGTCTATTCAAGTAATATTAACTTTTGCATGCAGCGCCATCTATTTGTACCTATATTAACCGTTAGAATAAAATACCAGTTGCATATCAATCCGCATCCGCATTCACACATATGCCTTACAGTATCATGTTGTCAAGGAGTTATAATATCGAGGAAAACATTACAGACGGGCAATCAATCGCCTGAATCATTTACGAGATCAATTGGTTACTCGCAAACGTCAAGCATGGTTTCCAATGTACTAAGATCAATTTAACCTTCTCCATTATTCACCTCTTGATTATATACTATCCCAAGTTTGTTACTTACATGGGAAGGTACTAACAAAATATGGAATTGCCACACAAAGTAACTGTGTCATTGATTTTGAGAAAAATTATACAGCTGCGCAAAGTTAGTAACTATGCCACATTGTCTGTAATTTCAGCCTGAATGTCCGGTATCAGACAAAATTATATGCATCTCGTAACTCAGATGCATGAACTTGTACATAATAAACCCATTGCGTGATGAAATGTTTTCAGCTCACAATGCATACAAATAAAAATATAATTGTCTGGAATAAAAATATACAAGAAAATTGCATGTATTAAAGAAGAATGGTTTCAATTAAAGAAATTCCTATAATATCATACAAATGCTAAACCCAAAGAGAAATACCAGTCATTATACTCATCGCAATGTTGAACATAGCAGTTTCATTTTGAACTGGAGTCGCGTGCATACCAATGTATCAGGTGCCGCTTACAAAACCCGGACCTGGAGACGCAATCACAGTAGATGAGCAGCTTTTCCCAATGAAAGCCCGTTGTCGATTTACCCAGTATACACAGTGTATTCAAAAAGTTCCAGGACTGATAGCACACACACCATTTAACAAAAGAGATATGCATAAATTTGATGTTAAGCTCCTACATAGTCTCCTGCCAATTCAGTACAACCCTTGGAACGAGTTTACAGGTCCGTAAACGCCTTCTGGAATGCCTCCACTCCAACACTGTTTAGTTCCCTTGTCACCGTCCTTTCAATCTTCTTTGTCGACTCATGCCGCTGCCTCTTCATCTTCAATTTCAACTTTGGAAACAAAAAATAGTCGGGGGAGACAGATCTGGCGAATACGGAGGATGATCTAAGGTCACAACCTGTTTAATGACTGCGTAATCATTTCTATGTCATTTGTCGGTCAGATCTCACCAACGTTTGCACGAGCTCAACATTTGCTTCATTTCGACTCGAACATGGACGACCTGATCAAACATCGTTTTCTGTCGAATTTCTTTCGTTTTTTAAATCTTGAAAACCACTCAAATATTCGCAAACAACTCATAGCATCATCCCCGAATGAACGTTTAATCATTTCGTACGTTTCTGTGGCTGATTTTCCTAATTTGAAGCAAAATTTGATGTTTATTCTTTGCTCCATTTTTCACAATGACACTCAAGTACGTTCACAATTGACGCAAACCAATGCTGACAATTCAAAAACAGTTAGATGTGAATCCAACTTCGGATATACGTTGCCCAAGGTTGTTGCTACTTTTTCCCGTTTGTTTGGGACAGATAGCGCCATATATACCTTCCTATTAAAGGCATTCCTGGAACTTTTTGAATGCACTGTGTATGGCGAATAAGCCGGACAAGTTGGGAACAAAGTTCTGGCTGGCATCTGATGTCGAGACCAAGAATCTACTCAATGGATTTTCATACTTTTGGAAAGACGAGGGTGGACCAAATGATGAATCCTCGAGTGCCAATGTAGTGCTGCGTCTGGTCTGTCCGATTTTCAATGCAGGCCGAAATGTGACCACAGACAACTTTTTCACATCTCACTTTCTCTCGCCAAGAAACTAATAGAAAAGAACATCAACATCGTAGGCACTATAATCGTATATATACGACGCAAAGCCCTGGAATCAGCGAAAGCGAACTCCGATGAGTTGTACAAAACAAAGGTGCTGAAACATGACAAATACATTGACAGTGTACCACGGGAAAAGGAAGAAAAATGTCCTGCTTCTAAGCTCCATGCAACCTTCAGTCGACATTAGCAGTGACAGAAAGTCCGGAAACTGTCAAGTGCTACAGGGTGGTGCGAAAAGATTGACCCCTCTGTTTATACACTGCCCAAAAAGATACAGAAAACTGAGCACACCATCTTGTAGATAATCCAATTCTGCATAGGGGTGTCAAATTTGGCAATGCAGCGCTTCAGCTACAGGACACGAGAACTGTTGACTGAAAGTAAGTTAACCTTAAAAGTATAAACAAAACCCCCCCCCCAAAAAAAAAATCGCATTTTTTGGAAATTTTCAGCTGTCAAAAATAAGTCTCGATTTTGCTTCGACAAAAAAGTGTGAATGGAAAGGAATTTTGCAATGAATTTTACAGTTCTACACAGAATTGAATTCTCTACAAGGTGGTATATTCAGTTTTTCTGTATCTTTTGGGAAGTGTATTAAGGGAAGGAATCAATCATTTCGCACCACCCTGTACAGTTGTAGGGCCGTCCATAAATTATGTAAGGTTGTTTAGGGAGGGAAGGGCTTGATATTATCTTACGCAATCTTATGACAGGGAAGTGGGGAGGCAGGTCGTCTTACGTAAATTAATTTTCATAGTATATAAAACAACATCACAATCGCGTATGTACAGCATGCACGGTTCCTGCTCCCACCTCCTTGGATAATTATCTGTGCGTATAGTACTACAGCGCCATCTAGCGACTCATTGTCGCTCTACTCAAACATTGGGGCCGAAGTACCTTCTATATCAATGTTACAATTCTTTCAAAGCACGGGACTGAAGAGGTCAGATTTGTTTTTTTCAGGGTTTATACTTCCAGTTTTGATATTCAATCCATCATATTATGTATGGAAAATCAAAGAAAAAGTGAGTATACAATTTGAAATTGAGTTCTTTTGTTTTCAATTAAGTTCTGTAGATTCATTTTTATTTAATTCTGAAATGTTAAGGCCAATACAAGAAAATAGAAAGTTTATAAACACATTTCAGGCCGAAGAATGTCGTTCCTAAAAACCTGCAGATGTTCAACAACTTGTTGGCTGCTTACAGTAAAGCTTGTCCAAACCAGTCTTCTTATGAACATCAGAATGAAGTATCAGCTATGTGGAAAACCTTTAAGTCAGAGGCCAACTGTAAATAAAAAGTGACAAAGAAGATCGCTGAATTAAACACCACTGCTTTGGGGAAGAAGGCAACATTATTTAAGCTTTGGCACAAGATAAATACTTTAGAACTGTTTTGTTATTGATTTGCATTTTCATTAGGTACAGTTCATTTTCTAAAATATGTAATAGGCATCAATGGCTGCACCGAAAGTATCGAGTCCAAATGAATTGAATCTTCATCCTTCCAATTCAGAAGTGAGACTGCATTGTGAACCAACGTTTAACGGTGATGATATTGATGATCCGGTTCCACAGAAAGAAGCAGAAGTTCAGTTGGAACTCAATTTGCTCTACAGAAAACGAGATGTTGACATGCTAAGTGACTTGGAGCGAATTGATCTACGGAAAAAGGATAAGGAACTTAAAGATTTAAAGGCTTCATTAAGCAAGAAGGAAAAAAACAGATACATCAACAAAACTTTCGCAGCCGTGAGAAGCGAAAATTAGCTGAGGTCTGCGAAAAAATTCCTGGAGCAGCGAAACAGCTGCAATCTAAGATGACTCCAGGACGGCCAAGAGTGGAAGATCAGCAACCCGGTTTGATAGAAGCTATTACACGCATAGCTCTGCACGGAGGTTCAGCTGACGAAAGTCGTAGGTCGGAAATAATTCGTAGCTGCAAAACTCGTGACGAACTTGCTGCAGAACTTGTTCATCATGGATTTCATCTAAGTCGGAGTGCTGTTTATTTGAGGTTGCTCCCAAAATCGTCACGAACTATCGAAGGCAAACGGCATGTTAACACTGTTCCAGTGAATTTGGTTCGATCACAGACATCACAACATTTCTCTCATCCAGATTCCAAGTTTTGCACGGTATCTATTCGCTACTTAGACACTGGCATCTTTACTAGGTCTAAAAGAAGTTGCTTGGATCAGTCAGGCTGATAAAGCTAGGGTTCCCATTGGAATTACTGCTGCTAATAAGTAGGCACCTTTACTCATGCATATGGAATATCGAGTTTCTTTGCCTGATCACGACTGGGTTATAGCCGAAAAAAACAAGCTCATTCCAACGGTTTATGCTGGTATTAACATAAAAGAGAACGGCATGGGTAAAGTGGATGCAGTTACATACTCGGGTCCGACTTACGTAGCAATTAGAAGTGGCAAGCATGCTTCCTCAACTGCCTTTTCACATGCTCCAGATTTCAATCGACTCTATGAGATCAACCAGTTCAATTCCATTATGAAAAAACAACGATGGCACAACAAAAGCAATATTAATAGTCACTGCTGATGGTGGACCTGACGAAAATCCTTGTTACACAAAAGTGATTGAATCTGCAATTCATCATTTTCATTCACTGAATTTGGACTGCCTGTTTATTGCAACCAATGCTCCTGGTCGGAGCGCATACAACAGAGTTGAACGAAGAATGGCACCTTTGAGCCATGATTTAGCCGGGCTTATTTTGCCGCATGATCACTTTGGTAGCCACTTGAATAAAAAAAGGTGAAGAAGTGGATGGAGAATAAGAGAAAAGCAATTTTGAGTTTGCTGGGAAAACTTTGGCTGAAGTATGGTCTGCAACCGTAATCGACGGTTTTGATGTGATTGCCGAGTACATTGCTCCAGAAAAAAGTGAACTCTCAGTAGAAGTTTCAAAAGATCAAAAGTGGAGAGAAAATCATATCAGGCAAAGTCAGTATTTACTGCAGATCGTCCGTTGCAACAACAGAGATTGCTGTCCGCAAGCCTGGAGGTCGTCATATAACTCTCTGCTTCGTGATCGGTTCCTTCCCCCTCCACTGCTGATAAGCCAGTCTGCCTATGGATTGGAAGCGATTGAACCACAATGAGCTTCAGCTGCAAAGGAACATTTTGTAGAATTGTTTGTTCGTTTATCTCTTCCGACAATAGTTCCGAAAGAAGCTTATAACTTCAAAATGATCCCCTATGATCTACTTTGTCCATCGATCTATTCACATCTAAGTTCCAGGGTCTGCAGGAAGTGCGGACTCTATGATGTGACTCAAGTTAGCAAAACAGAGCATGAGAAAGCCTGTGGTGTGGTGACCATTCAGCCCCAAAGAAAGATTCGTCCCATCCGCAGTGCTGCAGTTCGTCAAAGAGAGATGATGTGTGTCATTCGCAACATGGAAGAAGCTGACGATGCCGAATGGCTTGACGAGAATGAGGTTGATAATGCTGGTCTAATCTTTCCAATTGAAGAAGATAATCGACTTGTTACCTTTCGTAGTTGTTAAATTGGGTTTCGATTTCCCGATATTTCTGGCAACATTTGAAGTATCTAATACGTACGTGATTTGACGACTTGCTGCTGTGATATTTTGTGGAATTCATAGTTGTACGCACGTTGAAGAAATTTTTATAGTTGTGTGTGAGCCTGCTTAACTTTATTTTCTGCTTGGTGCAGCATTCTTTCCAATTTTGTCAGTAAAACCGGCATATGATAACATTGAAATTCTCTCTTGTTACAAGTTTTTCCACAATCCTGTATACTGCTGCACCTGCTGCGGCTGGTGTTCCTCCGCTTACAGCTACTGTGGCTGCTGCTGTGGGTGTTGCTCCAAATTCACAACAAATTTTTTTGGAAACATTGACCGCTTATGTTTTCAATCTGCTCTCATCTGAACAACAAATAGTTCTTGTGACTCAGCTTTCGTGAAAGTTTGAGAATGATAAGTGTCAGGAAAGTAGGTGAAATCTCGATTTGACGCGGACAGACAGACAGACCGTCATGACAGCGAGCAAAGTTATCACGTTCTTCAAGTCAATTGATCAATCTGAAGGACTGTTGCTACAAGTTTGTTGATGCCTAGGATTTGGTTTCCCCAGACACAACAAAAAAGAGCTTGGAATAAGATGTTGAAATACGAAGATCTGAATAAGCCTACAAATGATCTGCAAACTCTGAATGAAGGACATGAAGCTGAACTTGTGACTGAAATGCTTGATGCAGTTGAATCTCTCAATACTAAATAGAGCTGTGATGAGGACATACTGAATTGGCTGATTTCCGATGCCAACGATCAAGGGTTCCACATTCTAACTGATGAAGAAATTGTTGAGGGTGTTCTTCCAAACCACGACATGACTGCCCATGAAGATGTCGTTGACTATGACTTAGAATCTTCATCGAGAAAGAAGAATGAAGCAGATGACGATTAATATTTTTTCAAACCCATTTATCGATGTATAGGTGCCCTACATCATGTATACAGTATGTATATACCAGTAGATATAATGTGTTTATTGCAAAAATAAATCTGTATAAAACATTGGAGATTCATTTGACATGTGTACACAATTTTTTCAGTATTTAAAAATGAAACCTCGATTGTGCCAACTTTTCTATTTTCTTAACCACTTCTGGTCCCAATTATTTAGTGAACAGAATCGAGGCTCTACTGTACTCGCCATTTAAGTCAGCATCAAATATTTAGTCAAATCTTCTTATCAATTCTCGTTGTATTAACAAGCGGTGTTAAAATCGAGCACAAGCAAGAATTCTTTAAACATTCAATGAACAATTGGAATCATCTTCCCATGGCACAATTAAAATTGTTTTTATGTCAACTAAATTATCCAAATTATGACTCTGACTATCGGAGTCTCCTGAACTCTTATTGTTTTCAATCCCCACATTTACCAGCTTGTCATCTTCAAACCAATCGGCATATTTGTCGTTTACATATTTAAAAACTCAAATAACATTTGTTAAAATCTGGCAATTTCCATATACCATGTGAGGCAGAAAGTCTGGTTCGTGGTTGTATTTTTGCAAATGAAGGTTGGAGGAATGAAAAAAACACATGGGAAGTGCTGAGTACGTTGGGGGCCATGTGAGGATGTGCCTATTTGTGACCTTGAAAGATGTTACCAAGGTAATTGAAAATCTAACTTGTTTGTTATTGATGCTAGAGGATTGATATCATTTGGAGAAATGTTTGTGGGAATGATGTAAAAAAACTAATTTGACAGATTACAATATTTTCGGTTTTCAAAGGTCAAAGATGTAACCCATGACCTTTCTGCTCGCGAATTTATTCTAAAGAGTAGGAAACGACGCCCCGAAATGTCACATGTGTTAGCATTATATAAGTCCGGACCCACCACTTTGTTTCGTGTCACTTCGTTTTGCGTTGACAGGCGTCGAGCTGCACGTAAAAAAGTAAAACCAGCGACTCATTCCAAACTTTAACGAGATAGTCTAACCGAGTATGTCAAAATAAAAGGCGAACGGGAACCAACCGTTAAAAACGCTATCGGTCCTGCCTCGGCTACTTAATCTCGGATCACCACGATCCCCCCCCCCCCCCTCTTAACAGGGAACAACCGGCCATGCCGAAGCTGCGCCAGGGCGCGAAGCCAAACCCAACAGGTTATGGGCCCAGGTAACTGAATTACCAGCCACGTGTGCAGTCGCAAGTCGATGCGAGCGGGCATCTTCTTTGTGGATGCGGATCGAGTAGCCCAGCAGCGTGATGCGATACCGTTTGCAACATCGTGACACCGTGACGCCCAATCAACGGCAAAGAAAAAAAAGGTTTCTACTTATTGGACAACTGGACACACGTCTACTGCAAAGGTCAGCGACTATCCAGAGCGACTGCAACAACTAATTCTTTTCCAATCTTCACGAATCAACCATCGGGTGAGAGGAGAGTGAACGGTGGACGTTTGCCCCCTGTCGACAAATCGCCAGATGAGCGCCTGCTGCCACCAATGAAACCACTAGCGACATCCATCGACAATCAGCGGCGACATCTATCGACAAGCGGCAGCGACATTCATCGACAATCGACGGCGAAGTCAAAAGCCAGCAGCAGCCGCGACACCTACTGGCGAACAGCAGCAACAGTGGCACGAGACTCATTTGCTTCGTTCCATTGAATACGCGTGCGAATGCTTGCGAGTGCAGCTGTTAACCCAACCACGCGAACGGTATTACGTTCAAGTGACTAACGCGGCACCTTATTCACTGCTCAACCGCAACTGCGGGAAATTGTCGCGAGGTCAATACAACCTCTTTGTATGTCTTGTACCCGCGGTTTCCTTTGAAATTCCGCACGTGTGAGTCAGGACTAGTAAGCCTGTCGGCGATAGAACTGGTAGGTATGCCCCTCCAACCTACAACAGATCTTTCATCCCGCAAAGCGAATCGAACGCGCGTCTTAAGCGGGCAGTCCAGCAAAGCGAACGACACGCGCACCAACTCAGCTGCTGGCACTAACTTACTGACAATCACCATGGAACACCAACTCCAGTTTCCTCGCTTAAACAGCGCAAACTACCAATATTGGTCGGTATCACGACAAAATGTCCTAAACAAAATGACTTTTGCAATATGTCCCCAACAAAATATCCTCACCCAAAATCTCCTGGTGCAAAATGTCCTGAACATAAAGTCCTGACACATAATGTCCCCGTCAAAATGTCCTTAACATCTAAATTGTTTAAAAATCAGGAAATTTTATTACAAACCATACTATTTTGCATCTACTAAAGAATTGCAATATTCATTTTTGTGGTAGCAATGGAATGTGCTACCTAAAACATCCTGGACCACATTCCTGGCCACCATATTGGCTTTCTAATTGGTCCTTTGTTATGAGAGGAGTGCCCTATGCTACATTATAAAAGTGCATGCAAAAATTTACTCTGTCTTTTGGCTGCAGTTCTTTAAGGTAAAGATACTCACTTTTGGCTAAACTTTTTTGTGAAATATTTAAAACGCTTATTGGCATAGGAAATTCATATTTCAAGCCTGCATTTCATGTATAACATTTTTCAAAATTGCGGGCTATCTTGAAAACCAAGCCACTTTGTCCATGCTTATTATTAATTCATAATTTAAAGTGTTCCTGTAGACTACAACATTTTTCTGTTAGGTCTAGATTTAGCCCAAATTACTAGGTCCAATGGTTAACAAAACAACCTTACACTAGTCCAGCCTATTTTATTTATTGGGATAGACTACTAATACAGTATTAACAATTTCATAAAAATGCTATTTTCAAGTCTTATAGTAGCTTATACCAATACTTAATTATAGACCTATAGACAGTAATTGGGCTATGTGTATTTTTCATTTTATAATGATTTAATGCAGAATAGGATAAATCACAATTCAATGCATAGACAAAATTAAATCAGTTATTTACCACATACGTAGGCTATTAAAAACAATTACCCTTAATTTTTTTTTTATTTAACAGGTCTGTATAAAACTGAAAAATGTAATCATTATCAACAAGGTCTTGCTATTAAAAATCAGCTTACATGGACTTATTGCTGAATACTTTAAGGCCTATATCTAAACAATTATTAAGCAGTACCCTACCCATTGTGAATAAAATACTTAGCAAGATAATTAGCTTACATACATTATTTCCTTGTTAACTGTATCACCCAGCTTCATGATTATTCATTGATTTACTTAAAATAAATTGCAGTGATATTATACAAGCATCAGCTATGCCGATCGAATTTCAGAAGAGCAATAAAGGCAATAACCAGCTCAAAGTGGATGGTCACTTGTACGGTTTCCATATGAGGTTGGTTACTGGCAAACGATCATGGAAGTGCATCCATTATATGAAAAATGGCTGCTTAGCCAAAGTGCACATAGATTACAATGATGATAATATCGTGTATCAATTGGGCGAGCATAATCACGTGGCAAGTGCGGCAAAGGTTCATGTGAAGGCAGTCATAAATAAACTTCGTGAATGTGCCCATTAAACAGTGGAAGCACCGTCCCAAATCATCGCCACAGTCACTGCAGGTATGACACATCATCTGGGCAAAATTCTCAATCTGAATTGCTGATGTTTTAATTCAAATTTATTTAGAAAGATGCTTGGTAATACACATGAATTTTTGTATGTTTTTGGAAGTTAACTCTTTGTATATTTTAGGACTGAGTCAAGCCGTAGCTGCTCAAATGCCGTCCATGAGCAGCATGAAACGTATAACACAGAGAGTTTGCCAGAGATTTGGTGCACCGTTGCCATTGCCGCTTAATTTATCCGATCTGGAAATATGTGATCAATACCAGCTCACATTAGCTGGCCAACTGTTTCTTTTATTCGATAGCGGGCCTGGAAATGACCGAATTATCATTTTTGGCACCCCAAATAATACGGAAATGCTGGCCCAAAGCAGGCATTGGTTTTGTGATGGCACCTTCAAGACGGCACCACCTCTGTTTGATCAGTTATACACAGTGCATGGATTGTAGTAAGTTACTGCAGTTTCAGACATTTTGTTACTTTGAGACAAGACATTGAGATACATTTAAAAAACTTATACAGCATTGTAGCATTATGTAGCCCAGCTCTGTCACTAGGACAGCATATCAAATATGTCTTTTCTCCTTTTTAGCAATGACAGCGTCATACCAGCTCTTTATGCCCTTTTGCCTAATAGGCAAGGAGCAACGTATCACAGGCTATTTGCAAAGATGAAGCAAGTTCATCATAACCTGAATCCTGAATCAATTATGAGGGATTTTGAATTAGCGGTGATCAACGCACTTCATTCCGAATTTCCCCAAGCGTGGCAAAGAGGCTGTTTTTTTCCATCATAATCAAGCAATCTGGAGGAAAATTCAAGCTATTGGTCTTGCCCATCAATATGAAAATGATTAAGATTTTGCATTACAAGCAAAAATGTTGCCAACTCTGGCATTTGTTCCAGCGATGGATGTTGTTGCTGCATGGCAACATGCAATAAATACTTCCTGAACCAAATTAAATAAATGTTTTATTTCAAATGAGACAAAATTTTATAGTATGACTTCCGAAAATTTGTGTTGTTACAACTTCCCAGTATTTGCAAATAACAATTTGTCAACATATAAAAATCGCCTGTATGATAACTTATGAATTCTAACAAATTAAAACTATAGTGTTATTACAAAACCTATAAGACAGGTAAGCCGTATCGATTAAAATATAGTGAAAATATCTACAGATACTAATCAAAAGTAACTAACTAGCAGCAAAAAATAGTTTTGAGTGTTATGCCCATTCAACTTGTGTAAAGATAGGGTAATCCCATGTCTCGTTAGTGTTCTATTACAAGCAATTTCATCTAAAGTTGTAAGGATTATGTAAATTCTATGCATGGGAAAAAGCCTATTGTGGGTGGGTTTCACACGATAACAAGACCTAATAGTCACCGAATGCAATAAGGTAGTAAAAAATGTCATACATTCTTTTTCCGAAAATAAGATATCCTCGAAAATAAGCCGTAGCCCAAATTTCAAGGTTTTCGGAATATAACCCATCCCCCGAAAGTAAGCCCCATTTAAAATTGGTGCCCAAAGAGAGAGAAGGGGTGACGTCACTCAACTCCGCCTACATCCTGCACATGACAAAATTTATTGCAATACATGAGATTCGGACCAATGATTCAAGAACAATTGGGTTCGGAGGAAATTCAGGTTGGAATGCAGAATATGGTCAGCTATGACGATGAACCACAAGATGATATGACTATTTTTGAATAAGCTTACAAATAAATACTACCAGTATAGGTAGTATTAAATGTAAGTTGTTAATGTACCTACTAATAAATTCTTTAAATCTTATTATAAATTTTTTTAAATAAGCCCCCCGCAGACTTTTTGGACCTAAAAAAAATATAAGACAGAGTCTTATTTTCGGGAAAAACACGGTAATAGTGATGACGGACCATGTTGTGCAACTTCGCTGTCACCACGTGTTGACTGCAAGGACACATGGTCACAGGGGCGTGTCACCACTCGGTGCACGAAAGTGATAAAAGGAAGAGAGAAGAGAAAGACGGGGCTCTTTTACTGTAACAAAGTGTGCTCCGTGCAATAATAAAAATAACTAGGTGCATAGCAAGGGCTGGCGATTTTGCCTGGACTTTTGTGTCTCGGTGTGCAATGTGACATAATGGACAACCTTACAGCTTGGGGGCCCGTCCAAAGGATGGACCATGTTGCGCGCAAAATTCCGTCTGGGATCCCTACGGAGCAGGTCGTGGGCACGGACAATTGCCAGCAGGTGGAACCTTTGCAACTATGTGATGGACTAATGGAATTAAGTAGATTTTCGAATTTGAAAGTGACATTGCTGCTCTTATTACAATTTACATTTAGGCATTCATATCCAAGCTTAATTATTCAAAATTCACATAAGAATTACTATAGCACAAGGTATACCTATAATTCACGGTTTTTCAGCCTGATTTTAATTTTAATAGGCTGTGTAGCAGTAATCTTCTAATCACTCACAGTATTTTCAGTGATTAATTTCGACAAGGAACACATAAGACCTCATTTAACGTTACACATATACAATAAATATTTATATAATTTACATGATTACATATAT